>OLMO02000009.1:15204414-15224986 GCA_900291935.2 Cassiopea xamachana | reverse complement strand
CTCTCTCTCTCTCTCTCTCTCTCTCTCTCTCTCTCTCCTCTCTCTCTCGACCTCTCCACATCTTTCTTCTATTATTTGTTTCTTTAAATTTCACATTCCTGAGTCCATTGAAAAGGGAGGACATCTTTCTAAAGGAGGTTATTGAGTGGATGTAGTATGGATGCAAAGTCTTCTATGAATTGACCATTCTAATTTAGCAAGCCTAACTATGCTCTCAATTCTGTAGCATCTCGTGGGCGTGGCGATCCATTTATTGCTTTCACTCTGTCCCCTGTAGGATGTATACCACCTTTGTCTATGAAGTAGCCTAAGTAGGTAATCGATGCCTTCAGGAATTCACATTTGCTTCTCCTAATTTTGATTCCATGGACGTCAAGTCTTCTCAGTACTTCACTCAATAAGATCAGATGCTCTTCTTTAGAACTACTACTGATAAAAGTATCATCTTTGAAACAACAGACCTTCTCAAGACCATTCAACATCTTAACCATTGTCTCTTGAATAAAGGCAGGGGCTGAAGCTACCCCATAGTTTAAGCTTTGATGCTGATAAAGACCTCTGTGTGTATTGATGACCAGGAGTGGCTTTGACTGAGGAGATACCTTAAGTTGCAAGTAGGCAGTAGACAAATCTAATTTTGAGAAAACTGATCCATCTGCAAATGGTGCTATAATACTTGCCAAAAGTCCCTGGGAAACGTTCAAAAAATTAAGAAAAACTATAGTCTTCTCAGCATTTCAATCACTACGCTTTCTACACATCCCCCTTACCCTTAAAACAATGTTGATCTGTTCCTAAGAAATTTGGCATTATTGTGCACGAAACATTTCTCCGTTGCCGCATGTACTTCTCTTGAAAACCAACATTACTTAGGGGGAGGAGGGAGACGAATGTGTCGTCCAGAGTAAGAACTTGCAAAGCGTCCCAGGACTTTTGGCGAGTATTGTCTGGTATCACGACTTTTTTATTAACTTGATATTTGCTATGTGTTTAAACACGATAGTAATGTTAACACGATAGTAATGTTAAAGATCGTGTAAGTTGTCTGCATGACGCCCTTCTGGGTGGGGCCCCAGTTTCTATCTCTCTGCATGCAAACCTGCCTAAAATTGTTCTAAAAAGCGACTGTTATTGCTTGAAAACAATGCAATCAGCAACCTGTGTATCTCGAAACATGTTTTCAAAATTTATCACAATTTGGAATAACATAGACCCTAAAAGCAACTAAACACTGACTGCACTTGGAATTTGTGAAAAATTGGAAACGAAGCTACGACAGAAACTAAGACATATACTGTTTATATTTTTATAATGATGTCTTGGATGCGATTCGTAACCAAGTAATTGTGTACTCGAGTGTTATCTTCCTAGTATCCACCTTTTATGACAAATTTTGTTTATATATTGTGGGTATTTTTGCAAAAAAGAGACATTATAATTAACGCCCTATAAATAATGTTTTAACTTGCGGGGCATGTAACCCTAAAATGTTTTTAAGGAAAGACGCATTGAAATAATCGTATTGCATTGATTGACATACTTCTAGTCAACCGTCAGCAATATTTCCATTATCATAGTAAGCAAACGGCGGGAATATTCAAATTCTCTTTAGTATTAGGAAGCTATTAGTTTGGCACAGAAAGCGAAGATCACAATAAGTAGATACTTGTAAATAATAATGGCTGCACTAAATCATAACAATGGAAGAAAAGTATATTTACTAACATACAGTAAAGCAGATACTCAACAGTTCGATGGCAAGTCCTTTGCCAAAGCTGTTATTAGAGCATTTGAAGCTGTAGCAACACCTTCATTGTTCAGTGGGCATGTTGCATAGAACAGCTTAAGGATGAAGGCGTCCGCTTTCACGTGTGTGTCCTTCTGAGCAAGATTCAGCGCTGGAGCATGGTAAAAAAGTGTTTGCATGAGGTTGAAATGTGGTGGTACACTTCTCAGGCCATGCTGCATGTCAGTACGTCGTCGCACAGGAGGATACAGAGATCCTTGGGAGTGAAAATCTCCCATCGTCAGTTGCTGCCCCCAAGACATTGTCAGCAATACAAAAGTCTACAGCTAAGGCCACATCTCGCAAAAATGCTAGAGCTGCTAGGAAAAAATTGACTAACTTGGAAGATTCCAGCATCATTATTTCAAACAGCATTGACTCCAAGTTGCACCTCTTGGCCCTGACAAGAAAGAGAAAGACTGATGGTGACAGCAGGCTGTAAGAGTTCGTGCTAAACAGATGCGAAAAAAGTTAACGAACTTATACAGTCTGTATGGGCAATGGAGATGGGGCAGCAAAAGCTGGACAGACGATTAATGTCAAGAATTGACATATTAAAAAAGGCCTACAACGATAATTGTGTATGTGGAGGTGAGTAGTTGGAGTGTGCAAAACAAATTTTACATTAAAATGGGATTAAGCAAAATATTTTTTGCTGATTCCATTGCTAAGTTGCTAGCCATGCGCCCAAAACTTCATATGCTCGATCGAGATATCGAATTTACATGCGACATGCCAGTTCTTGCTACATCGAAATCTTCCACAGTGTTCATCAAAGACTCAGCTATTGCTGAGAGAGATAGAAATAATGGACATAAGATGGAGAAAGTCTCATTTCTTTCATCTGATTCCTATCTCCTCTCAAAAAAAAGCCACATCATGTGGTTGCGGTTTTGTGAGATTTCTACTAGATGCTGATTGATAGTTACTCCACCCTCACTCTGTAGCTTTTTTATACCTCTTTTTACACCATTGTTTACAGCTTTAAAATAACAAACTGCCACCTATATCACGCTGTGTTTTGTGGTCATGTACGCTACATTCTGGACACTTTACGCCTCATAAATGAGTTTAATTGCTTTATAATTCAGCATACACTGGGAATTTTATTTATGAAAAGTATGTACAAGGAGTACACACTTTGTGTACGTCCAGTACCATAGCCAAAATGCATTGAAATATCGCGAATACTAAAAAACTGATACTTTACAGTGTAAACTGTGAAAAGAGATAGGTTCATGTGCTTCTTTATTGTCAAAAGCTTTTAAAGTGTCCAGTACTCCATCATATTTCGCTATACGGATATTAGTAAATTCATAAAAAATCATTTAAGTATGCAAAAATATTCGGTGCATATTGTGGTGTACTTACCCGTTCTCCTTGTTGATGACAAACGGTTGAATTGGCATGCCGTATTGTCCTCTAGTTATCTGTTCCACATGTTGTTGTTGCTAAATATGATTTGTATTGGAGCGCACTCTAACGCATTGTGCATTGTGAAAGTATAACGTGACTCTAATGTCCCAGCATAATATAAGTTATCATGGCCTCCCATAATATGGAGATCTAGCACCTCTAAAAAATTTTCTCCTATAATCAGAGACCCTGACTATTTTTTATCTTTTGTAGTATTAACCTATCTAAATATCTCTTTAGTGTCCTTTTTACAGTTGTACCCCATCTACATGGCAAACAGTAACTTAATTACAGTAACATGCTTAATATTTCGTTCGGCAACCATGATTTTTTTGTGATCTGAGTTAGACGCTTATGCATGCTGCTAATTGTTCTATCTATTATATTTTCATCATAAGTGCTAATTGTTTCTATTATTCTACGTTTAAACTTCTATTTCTATTTTTAGGGCCTTAGCTGCATAAGCAACTCTCTTTTTTGTCTCTGACAGTGAGAATCCCTTGTCTCCTCGGCCGAACATATTTAAATCCAGATTTATTCAAAATTCTAGACAACGTCCTAGTGCTTACCCGATGCAGCTCACACTCCATTGCAACAAGCTCTACATTAATATTTGGGTTTTGTTCTCTCATAGACTTGATTTTTACTGAGAAAACGACCCTTAATCCTAGCACTTAATGCTGGAGGCTTACCGCTCCTTTTTATGGGTGGTTTGCACTGCATACCCTACTTCCATATGCCCTCTCCACTAGATTTAAAAAAATATTACATCGAATTGCGATCTTACGAAAAGGACAGTTGAACTGTTCTCTCAAGAAGGTAGCAAAGGCTTTCTTTTTTTCCGAGATGTTCACCTGTCTTGCCATCACTCTTCGATATTTGAAACCATTAACAATTGATGTATGTCGCCACAGGCAACTTTTCGAACATTGCCAGCATAGATATGAAAACGAGGTTACGTCTTTTGCGCCTTATTATGAGGGCAGCACTAGTGACAAATTTCCTTTTTTGCATTATGTAGAACATACAACTTCATGTTTTGGCATACAGAACATATGGCTGCAAGCTCAAATACCATCATGTCTTTTACATGCATTTCAAGCAGACAAGTAGAAGAAAATTTACCCATTGCATCAATATGATACCACAGGGCTCAATTGTGCAAAAACTTTTTCACCATCGTAAACAACGCCCTCGAAAACCCCAGCCTCACCATTGATTGCAGCTCAATATCTTAGGCCGAGTTTAAACATCAAATTCCTGCCGTGTCGAATTAAATTGGATTTCACACGGCAGTAGCGCGACTGGTAATTGATTTAAACATCGCAAAAAATTGTGCCGCATCTAATATATCTACCCTTGGCTATCTCAAAGGATGCTAGTCATAAATTCACCTCAATAGAATTTAGGCATGCAAGCAAACTAATGAATGAAGCTGTCTCTGTGTATCGCCGCCATTATGCAAACTTAAACTGCGCATGCCAACTGATTGGATTATTTATAAAAGATGGACCAGATCGCCATTTGATATAATTTGATGCAGCAGAAATTCGACTGTTTAAAGCAAGTCGCAATCTTGCTGAATCAAGCAGCAAAGCTGCTGAATAAATGTCGCATTAAATTACTCAATGCGGCAGTTGATTTAAACATCGCCTTACTGCTCAAATTAATCGACACTTGAGTTTTTTCTAACTGAATAATTTAATTCGACACTGCAGAAATTCGATGTGCAAACTGGGCCATAAATCCTTCGAGTTTCATATCAGACAATACTTGCCAAAAGTCCCTGGGACACTTTCAAAATATTATGAAAAACTATAGCCTTCTCAGCATTTCAATCACTACGCCTTCTCCGCACCCCCCTTTCTCCTAAAAAATTTTGGTCTATTCCTGAAAAATTTGGCGTTATTGTGCACGAAACATTTTTCCGCTACCGCATGTACTTCTCTCAAAACCCAAAATTTTTTAGGAGGAGGAGGACGACGAATGTGCCGTCCAAATTAAAAATTTGAAAAGTGTCCCAGGACTTTTGGCGAGTATTGCAGTATGTCCTCCAAATTTGGTAGTGGATGTTCGTCAACCTCCAAGGCATGATTAAGGGACACCTTGTAATAACCACATAACCTCACAGTTCTGTCGGCTTTGGGTACGTCCACTACTGGTGATGACCACTCACTGTATGACACTTTCTTTAGTATGCTAGCATCGACCTGTCTATCCAACTCCTGATCTAACATAGGCTTTACTGCATATGGTACAGGGCATGCCTTGTACGAAGACAGGCTTAGCGCCAGCTTTAAGCCTCTGCTCTGCTTTGTATCCTTCAATACATCTAGGTTCCCCATCAAATAATAGTGTATGCTGCTTAAGAATCTTATCTAGATCACTATCTGTTGTAACTTGTATTGAAAATATAGCAGACCAATCCAATTTTAGCTTCCTAACCCAATTTCTTCCTAGAAGTGCAGGAAGATTTCTGCTATGACCACAAGTGGTAGCCTTGCTTGCTGTTCCTTATAGGTGGTATTGACATCAAGCTCACCCAATACCTTTAGTGTATCAGAACTATAAGATCTCAATCCCTTGGCTGTTGGATTTAACTGCATATGAGCTAAGTACTGCTTGTAAAAGCTCTCAGAGACCACTGTCACACTGGCCCTAGTCTCAGTTTCCATACTCAAAGGACAACCATCAATAGTGATGGTATCTTTGACTTCTTTGCTCTTGTCAGTAACCGTGTAAATTTCATATAATTCACCTTCTAATTCTAAATCACTTGCAGCACCATCATCTACACGATGTGCCTTCTTGAATCTAGTGTTGCATTTGCGTGCAATATGACCCAAAACAGAAAATTTATAGCACTTACTGTCCTTAAATCGGCATCATGTATGGCTATGCTTACCTCCACAATGCCAACAACGTCCAGCAGGTCTCACTTCCGGTTCCGCAAACTCATCTTTGTGAGATCTACAGTAAGATTTCTGGCTAGACTTATTCTTTGATGTACTTATTTTATTCACGGACGCCTCTGCACGGTCAAGTTGTTAACAAGCTTCTTAGGCATCAATAACTTCTTCAAAAGCCCATATACCGATGATCCAATCACACTTAAAAACACAGCTTTCTTCTTAGCATCTCCAGTGATATCGTTCACCACCTTAAATTGCTCAAAGCGATCGAAATAATAATGAAAATCTTCCTTCTCATCATATTGCTCAATAGCGCCAATGTAACTTGCCATGATAATCAAACCTCAAAAGTCTAAGCAATATGTGTTGCAGCAATTATCCGATTCTCGTCGCTTGTTGTTATATCTTAGTCTTAACTAAACAGTCCATAGGCTTATCAACCCGAAGTACTGCCTCTCGCATGCCATCTAACCCCGCGCATGCGTGACTTTCTATCGTAATATACATTAATATATCACAGTTATCACAAGTTAAACATAACAGAAGCTGTTAGAAGAACTTCTCTTTAGAAAAGGTGTCATATGGTGATCTTGCATATTCTACGAATATGAAACAAGGTTCTATACAGCAATAACCTAGTCAAATTTGCTCTGTCATTCAGGCTTCGATCCAGTGAATCAAATGACTGTGTTCAAACTTGAAATTCTATAGGGCTATACACTATTTGCAGTTTAGGAAGCATCCATTTCTAAAACTTTTCTGTCATGCTATTTGATGGATAGTCATTTGAAACACTATGTAAGCTATGTGGTCTCTATCAAGTCTCTACAATCTTTCTCTGATTTCAGTAAAAGTTGTTTCATTCACTGCTTTCATCAAAGATATCGACCTTTCGTTGCTGCATGCTATTGATTGCCCTAAGATTCTACCAGATATCCATCAGAGAGGTCTTAGAACTCTCCATGAATGACTTTTCGATCATAACCCGATCAAACCCTGTGAAGCCTATAGGAGTTAAATAGAAATCCGTATAGCTTACCTTTGACAGGGAGTTGACCAGGCTCAACTCTAAGAATAAATGGAGGACTGGGTTAAAATTTCCTTCTCTTACGCAATTCAATTCAAATTTTCTATTTTGACATGGAACTGTGCATAAGTGATAAGCATTTAGCTGGTCTTTCTTGGAATAGAATGGTATGTATTTCACTGCACGGCAACACCTCAGCCTTGCTTCTCACCAATGATTTGACAAACGTGGAGAGTTGGGATAAGGACAACCATGTTAAATTCAATAAAGGAGAAACAACACAGGTTGTCATATCACGCAAACATCACCAAGATTTTCCCCCCTTTTCATGAATGACTGTGAACTGTACATTTCACCTTCCTTCACGTAGCTTAGTCTTTCTATTTCATCTAATGTACCTTGGGAACCCCACATCCCTCCCATTGCTAAGCATGCATCTCAGAAGCTCATCTTTCTTTCTAGAGCCCGTGGCTATTTCTCTCCCCCCTCAGCTGTTAACTATATAAAAATCTCAGATTCGACCTTCTCTTGAGTTCTGCTCCCATATCTGGGGTGGTGCTCCTAAATCATCTCTCCAACGTCTCGAAAAAGTCCCATCTAAACCAATCCGTCTCATCAGCAATCCAAACCTCACCAAATCTCTCTAGTCTCTCTCCAATCGTCGTCTGGTTGCAGATCTTTCCATTTTCTACCGACATCTTCATGGAAATTGCTCTATGGAGATCAAGAATATCATTCCTGGTCCAGCGAGGGGTGTTCGAACAACCAGAAGCTCTATCCAATCTCACTCTTTCCAAGTTACGCTACCTAATCCACGAACTTTAGCTCACAAATCATGTTTCATTCCAAGAACTTCTCATTAGGGAACAATTTGCTTTCCCCCGCTTTCCCCGAAAACTACAACTTGTCAACCTTCAAATCTAACACCAAAAAACTTGATCTTATCTCTCCATCCACTTAACCTTTCTCCCTTTTCTAAGTTTTCCGCTGTCGAGGAATTAGGAGGATGGATATTTTTCTAGATCTTAACAAACTAGAAGGTTGGTAATAAACTGATCTACCGGGAAAATCGCAACAACCCTGAAGGAAATAGAACAGTCTACGATCCCACCAGCATATAATGCTACTAATACATGCATGATATGCATTCGATTATCTAAGTAAAGGAAAAGCTCTGATCTAGATCTAGAACTATTATCTTTAACCCTGAAAATATACTTCAGAGTCCGAAATTCGAGCGAACAAGGGTCGTTTGCGAGACCTGGATAGATTGAAAGGGTTTTGTCTGAAAATATAGATCAATAAACGTTTAGCATGAGCATCGAAAGAGAGGTCAACTAACCCATTCCGTTAATATCTGGAAATCGCAGTTAGTTGGAAGACCGCTCGTCCCATCAGTAGGCTGAGGACTTGTCTTGCAACACCGCATGTATAAAAAGTTCTATTAACAACACACAAAAATTCTGCTTAAAAATTCTCAATTGGATCAGGACGTCATTGGAATCTTAAAATGGGTGTTGATCGGATGAATGAGGCTATTTTACAAGATTTAAGGGGCTAAGGGCCCAATACGCAAAAACAAAAAAGAATCCGTTCTATGAGCAATGAAGAAAGAATCTAACTATGCAAACTTTGATATTGTTCCAAATTTTTGCTTAACACTTGAAAATGGACGTGGATTTGATGAGCAAGCAGCTATTCTTAGATCTGGTGACCTGGGCCTTCTTTGCGGAATGCAAAAAACTTCAATGTGACTTTCCTTGTCCAGTAAGTACTTATGAAGTTGTGTTGTTACGTACATTATCATTTCAGATAAGCTTCTGATTTGCTGAAACTGTATTTTGCACACTTAGATATCAATTAATGTCACAGTAATCCTTGTACAAATGGAGGGACATGTGAAGATCGAATAGCTACATTACTCGCCAAAAGTGCTGGGACACTTTGTATATTTTTAATCTGGACGGAGCAATCACCCCCTCCTCCTCCTAAACAATGTTGCTTACTGAGAGAAGTACATGCGGTAACGGAAAAAGTTTTCGTGCACAACAACGCCAAGTGTCTCAGGAACAGACCAACATTGCTTTAGGGGAAGGGGGTTTTTACATCAAGGCGTGATGGTTGAAATGCTGAGAAGGCTATGGTTTTTCATAATTTCTTGAAAATGTCCCAGGGACTTTTGGCAAGTATTGTAGCTTCAAGTGCACTTGTACACCAGGGTATATTGGAGTTAGGTGCCATACAGGTAGATATTATTCTAGCCGTATCTAAAATTTATCTTCCTATTTAGCCATCTCAGTAAAAAGTATAATATAAACAATTTATTGGTAAGGCAGTTAATATAGGACGAAGTTGATAAATGGGTTCTTTAAGTGAACTGTAAAATTTGAATGCTAACAAATGCCATATGAAAAGAACAGTTACACATATCACAGTAAACATATTAAACAGAAAGTAGCTTGTATAAAGTGTTTGTGCCATTAACTGTCATTTTCAAATATACCATCCACGTTTTTACGACCATATAAGTAAAAAATAACATGAAAAACAAACTTTTGAAAAATTTTATTTAGTATTGCAAATATCCTCAGCCGAAAGTTAATACAAGAAAGTACTTTTTCCATTTGTAGCTCTGCAATCTTGCAAGGATTTGTACCAAAATGGAATAAAAGAAAATGCCGTATATGATATCTTTGATCAAAGCAATCAACTTTATAAAGTCTTTTGCGACTTTGAGTCAGATAATAACTCAGTATGGACACTGATCACTTCTTTTTCATTGGGAAATAAGGGATACTTCGCGAAGGCGCTATTCATAGATTCTCCCAGAAATGCGAGTAATCCAAATTGGTTGGATTTCAGGTACTTTATTCATACTTATTTTCTAATCGGTTAGAATAGAAATTGATTTTATCTTGAAAACTAGTTTACTCACTCATATAACAGTTTGCATTGGACTACAGAGCCCAATGAATATACTACTCAAATGTAGAGTTTAATAATTAATGCAAATATTGTATGTCTCGATGTGGATACAAACTCTTTTGTATGTCTCGATGTGGATACGAACAGTTTGACTAGAGCAATGATACCCAATTTTTTCGCCTGTGCTCTTAAAAATGTTGCTCTAACCTCACACCTTCTGATAGAGGTCGGAATTGCAGCTGGCTACCTGTGAAAGCCGATTCGATTTATAACAGAGTTGGCTGGTTAGAAAAGGAATGAAGGTGATTCGATGATATTTTGCTGTGTGCAACTTGCTCTAATGCAACATTGGAGAGATTACTTCAGCCGATTGAAGCTTGTGAAGACCGACCAGTGTTCTCCTCTAGGTGGCAGACTCTTCTACCAGCGTTTCACGATCAATATGCTGACAAGATAGTCACAGTGTCGTAACCACGGGGGGGACAAGGGGGGCTGGAGCCCCCCCAATAATTTCTTGTTAAAATAAATTTTTCAGCTCCTCCGCCTCAAGCATGGTTAGGCCTCCTCCGATAGTGACTTCTAAGCCCCCCCCAAAATGAAAGTCGTGGTTACGGCCCTGAGTCACATATTGGTATAAACAGAAATATTGATAATTTTGACATGGAAAGAAAGGAAAAGATTCAAGCGAAATTCCATGAAAAAATTTCATAATAATTTCAACATTGAAGATTCAAGAAAGACGTAGCTGAAAGTTTGGATGCATTCAGTGCTAATGAAAGTGGTGATAGCTTCCTTACCAGACCGAGTAGATTTGAAATGGAGATCACCCATAAAAAGTTCGTTGGCCTGCTTTCTTGCATTTTTGAAATCTTCACAGCTCAATTTTTTAGCTTTTAGGGCACATTTTGCAAAGAATCAGACTAATGGAAGAATCGGAATACAGAAAATGGTATTCAAACGTGTACTTCGGGCAAGCTAGAAATGTAAGAAGCAAAAAGATAGAGCTCAAACTCGAGACTGAACTCTTATACTCAGTGCAGGGCCTCTTTCTGAACAGCAGATTCAACTGCAATCTCTTATTTTGTCCCATTTTTGCAGCATATACTTCTCTCAAGGCCGCAGGAGAGTCATAAATTGATCAATGCCCTCCCATTAAAGTAGAAGCCCAATAGGATTTGACCACCAGTGCTGGAATTCCCTGGAATAGGGCACCATGAGTATTAAACAACAGCTTGGAAGAGCAATCAAATGAACGTTGAAGTCAAAAGTCATTTTTGCATGTACCGCAGCACTTTATTACTGCTGTTTTTGATCACGAACCACGAACTTCTTCACTTTGGCATGCCCCCCCACGTTTGATGTCAATACGCGGCCTCTACAATAATTTTTGCTTCCATTCTGTTCTTGTGTGCTAGATGAGCAATTTAGTTCTTTTCTTTTAATATCATTGTTGTCATTTCAATTCATTTGTTGTATTTAGTGGATCACAAGTACTCTCTTGCATGAAGAGTGTTATTTGATAACTTTTCAAAGCAGTGTCGTGAACGATTCTAATCATAAATGTGGCGTTAATTCGAACACCTTAATTAAAAAAGATACATTTCAGTTCGATTGATAGAGACTTTTGAGAAGGTTGGTTTTTAGAGTTAATTAAGTTAGTTAAGTTGATGAGACAAGGAGAAATAGTGGGGAGCGAATTAGGAATATGCACCAAGCCAAGATATGAATGCCGCAACAAGCAGATGCTGGGGGCAAGATGGTGGCTTCCCCCAATAGAAAGTAGTTGGCATAAGAAAAACGCTCAATCTGCAACAACCTCCATGTATTGAAGGCAGGGTCTGTGCCCATATACTCTCCGTTGGGGATTCTTTTGCCCATTTGACCAACTAATCCGAGTGAGAACATGACAAAGCGGCCTCAGCCATATGCTAAATTTCTTTCAGCATTACCACTTTCTTACAAATTTGAATATTATGGCACTTGATGCCTTTACGCATCCCTATAAGCACATGGCTGATTAGAGTGCAACTTTGAATTCGCAAATTTCATAGATCTATTGAAGGCTCTTGCATACAAATCAATTACCTCAACAGCTGTTTTCTATATAGAGATTGCGTACCACCTTATCCAAGAGAGTGTTTCTCTAGAATTTAAAGAGTGAGGTTCAAAACACTTTCCAGGGGACGCAGCCCCCTGACCACCATCAATTTTTCCTTTCACTTTAGCACTGGCTATGATTGAGCCCATTCAATTTTTGTTGGCTCTACAGTTGAATAGCCCTCCCTAGCTTATCCACAAGTTTCCATGCACCTTTTAGGCAATTTTACACTTTATAAGCAACTTTTAGCTTGTTCAGGCACGCAAATATTATTGAGGTGTTGGAGTGCAACACACCCCCCCCCCCAATCTTTATCCACTCGAAAAATTTGAGGCCAGTTTGAAAATTGAAACCATTTAGGAAACTGCTACGTGGGGCACACCTTATTGTAAAAGATTCCAATTTTCCAACTGCTCTCAGAATTTGAGACTGCTTCGTTTTCCAACTAATATTTCAAATTCATTCAAGTCATAATTTCAGATTTTGCAAATGATACGACTTTTCCGGTCACTTCCTTCATCACTGCAGTAAGGTCAGAAATGAAAATAAAGTCATTCTATGTTGTGAAAGAGTCAGACCCCCAATTTTAAGCACAGTAACTATAACAGAATATTTTGGCACATAATCTGTGATTCATTGGCAAGTATTTGTTGCGTGCAAGAGTTTGATTTCTTCATGAACACCGTCCCCCTTCCCCCCCCCCGAATTTCTGTTTAGCAATCTGCAGGCTCGCCTTGTAATAGCAAATTTTCAAAGTGAATGTTGATACTAACCAATAGTAAATGCTCATCTAAGCTTGTGCTTCCATGCAAAATAATAATTAATCTTTGTCACTCATAAATTTTGAGTTCTTCATCTTCCCAGATTTACGTCAATTTCCATCCTTGAGCTTCTTACGCAACGTACAGTGCATTAGAAAATGTGGATACATGTGTCAAGATTTTGGTTGTCGACTCTTGTAGATATTGATATTATGCTGCACGCTCTTTTTTTATAGGAAACATGCCTTTGAGAAAAATGAGGCTAAAGTTAGGTAAACATTAATAAATATCAAAAAAACACATGCTGGCTGAACTTCAGATGTCGTATTTGAAAAACCGTTTTTTGAAAAAAACTTCTAGCCAAACTAGAAGCAAAATAGATACGCCTTCCATAACTTGCTTCAAAACCCTGACCATTCTATCTCTAATTGAATTCACAGACCTTTTCAGCAGGAAAACTCAAGAGTTTTGAACTTCTTTAATATGTTGGAAGCAACTGAGTATTTCAGAGAACGAGATTTTTATAAGGCTCAAGAAAAAATTGGCTTCCTTACAACAAATGTGTGAGCTTACCCTTTAGTCAACCAATGTTCTGAATCAATGACACTTGGAGGGCACTTTGCAAGTTCTTGCCCCCCTCGAATATTCTTCACTGATTGAATTTATCATTGTCAATTGTTGTCTCAGGTATAGTTTGCAGAGAATGAGAAGCATTCGCTCTTCTTCAGCAACATGGCGCGCCACATGCAGCTTTCCAACATACAAATTCAATTTAACTCGTGACTACGTGAAAGCTCAGCTGCAGGAATTCGATGTTATAGAATATAATGGTGCAGGATGCAAATTGGTGGATTCTATAAATATCAGTGGTCACAGCAATACTGGCGCCTCCGCTGCTTTTTATCAGGGCAATAATGTGCACATTCATACAGACAGCAATGGTGGTTCTTACTATGGCTGCACCTTCGATGCTAGACAAGGCAGCGTTTTAAGTGAAGATAATTTTGGGTTTTACTTCGCAACCAATCCTGCATTCCGGTGCACTGAATCTGCTGGGAGTACAACACAATATTGGTTAGGAAGTGCAAAATAGTAATGAAATTGTAAACAAAGATTGGAAAAATCCAGATTTGATGAACTTCTAACTTTTTTCCTACAGTTATATATAGATGTATATAATACATACTATTTCTTTTTCATTCATTGTGAAACAGCCAATATTATACTGCATAATTTTAGTGAGGTATTGTAGAGTAGATGCAATTATTATATGGACAATGGTTTAAAACATTGTTTTGCAAGTAGTTGGTTGCAAAATAGATAAAATGCCAAAAACAATATCAACTACTTAAAACCATCCAAAACTGAAGGATTAAAACGACAAAAAATAAGTTGAACTGTATTACACTTCTTCTTAATAAGAACCAGTAAAATTGAGGTTCATGTTGCCTGTTCTTACATTATCCAAAATTTTTCAGGCTGCATTGTTCTTACTTGGGTTTTTAATTTATAGGGTGTAGGCAGTCTAGAAATTAGATATTATGCAGGATAACACTGGATGTTTTGATTGATTGATTGAGAGTCTATTGGCAACAGGGGCGTCGTGAAGCAATCGTCTTTGGGGGGGGTGTGGGTTGTAAATTTACCTGATCAAACCAAAATTTTACCTAAAATTCCTAACTTCTAAAGGCATCAATAAGCGTCAATAGAACTTTTTAATGCTTACTCTAACTTTATCATTATATTTTGTGAATTATATCACTGAATCAAATGTAATAGACACCTAAATATTAATAATGTCGTTCTCTTAAAAGTTATTCAATTTTTTCGCGGCGATTTTTGAGTAATGACCATTTTGTTGCAACCTTTGGCAAATCAATGCTATCTACGAGGTCCTTTTCACTAGCTAGTTCCATGCAGTCGCCCAATCGATCCGCTGACATTGTGCTAGGAAGGTAGCTTTTTACTAATCTCAGTGTGCTGAATCTTCTTTCGTTTTTGCACACAGACGGTGCTGCAGATAAAAACAATTGATATAACTTTGCAGTAGTCTTGAAGAGAGAATGACGCCTTGCCAATTCCAAAGCTAAGTAACCCGCACTACTCGTTGATAATTCACCCCTTGAACCATCTTCAAATTCTTTTCTCGCATACAAGAAAAAGATCTGAAGTTCATTATGAATTCCAGATGATGATTCTTCGGAAAATAGTGCCGGGAAGCTTGCGACAAGGCGTGCTATTGCCTCAGGGGGTCCTGGGTTGTCCGGATTCAGTGCCAAAAGGAAATCATTAAACGTATCTTTAACAAGTTTAAGCTTGTAATTGAGCTCGCATGCCAACGTGTCCATAACAGCATAAAATTGTGTCCTGCAGTACAATTTGAGCTTTGAGATCTGATATCCGCCAAAATTTTCAACCATTGCAGCAACCATATCAATTGATTCTCCTTGGAGGAAATCAGAAAGAAGTTTGGTCTCATACATAAAATTCTTTAATAGCATGATTCCACATATAAGTCAATGTTTACCACTAAATTGATAAGAATGGCTGCTTTTCTTTTTGTTTCTGAGTCTCCGTTTTCTTCACTACGATGCAGAACCTCAACGATAATATCCAAGCTTCTCCACACAGCTTCTATGGATTCAGGTCTGGCTGGCCATCTTGTTTGCCACAGACTTCGCAGCTTCAGTGCATTGTCAATTTTCTCAATTGCATCATCTAGCTCTGCATGTCTTTTTATTCTTTTTGAAAAAAAGACATAAATACTCTATTTAGAATCAGCCAATGATTTTGCTTCTTCTATTGTAAGCATCATTGTATTACATATTGCTGCCGCTTCTGCAAATGATGATTCAAAATGAATAACAGTGGCATTACATGAAAGCACTGAGATAATCTTTTCAGCCGCAAACTTAAGTTTTCCTATGCATTGAAAATAGCTGTCACTTAAAGCTTCTTTCGTAATGCATTCAGCAACATCTGTTAATTCTCTTTCTTCATGTGAATTTTCGTTCTCATTGCTAAAATCTTTCTCTGAAACCTGCATATTTTCAGTGCAGATCAATGTTACCAATTGTTCTAATTCGTTGATGTCGCTTTTTAGGCTTTTTGATGTTGATGCCCTTTCACTTTTCCCATTATCGATATCTGGCATCAAGTCAGTTTCATCTGCGTGTTGGGTCTGAAGGAAGTAATTGAGAAATAGGTTTCTAATAGATATGTCTACAGCTTACTCTAAGAAATTTTGAAAATTTTCAAAACTAGATTCACAACACCCAACTCAAAAAGTACCCAAGCACCCAGTACATGTAAACTGAAATATTGTCGAGCGTTGCTCAATTAAATATCGAGAATGCTGTATCAAAGGGTTTTTTTTATAAAAGCTGATCGTTTCGACATGAAGGTTTTGAGTTCAATATGGGATTTCTTACCTGCTATTGCTTCTGTGGCGCAACACATAACTGCTTTTGTGACTTATTATAAACATCCTTGAACTTTATAACTTGCCCAGCGTGAAATGAATTTGGTGATACAATTTATTATCGCTGTTTAACTTCCTGTTACAGTAAAAGCATATCACGCGTCCCTTATCAGACCTCTCGAACTTCTTTCTTTTCGAGGGATTTTGTATAACCGAGAAAAGTAAAACATAACTAGAAAATAATGTAATGCCACGAAGTTGCAAATTTCGAGGGATTTTCGATGATTATAATCCTAAAATGCAGTAAGTAAAAAGCTTTACATCACATCACATATCAATTTGAATATGAAGAACTTTCTCTCCATTCGGTGCATGTGATTTCAGTCAAATAAAATATTGAGATATTTAAGTTAGTTACTTACTGCTCATTGTTGTCTTTTCCTCTGCTTCTTCAAGGGCCAAGGCCATTGAGAAGAATATTTTTGATAGTTGCATATAACTGACACAAATAATCCTTTGCTTCGTTTCCTGGTAGACTTCATGTCTCGAAATATCAAAGCAAGCATCAATTATGTTAATTTTGCTGACCTTCAGAGCAACAATATTTGACGCCAAGCACAGAAAACTACCATTACTCAATATTATATCATTTTCCTGCCAACATTACTTTGCAATATTCATTGTTTTCATACAATTCCCAGTCACCGAACTACCTGAACTGTTTGTCTTTTAAGCAAAATTTACCTGAAATTTACCTGCCGAGGAACTATTGGGGGGTGTAGCACCCCCCACACCCCCCCGGTCACGACGCCCCTGATTGGCAACACGTTATACTTGAAATGGTCTCTCTTTTCAAATCAATACTTGTTATTTGGAAAGCTTATAAAGAAGTATAAATAGACAACGTTAGCGCACACAGTAATCAAAAAGGAGAAGTGACAAGGATGCTAAATTAATTCGTGAAAATCAAAGAAGAGAAGTTACAAGGCTGCCGATTCTTCTCAGGCAGTGGTGTAGAAGCAAAACAATTACTACTGGGATTCTGTTGATATCAAGGGACGCGCTCTTTTCTGCATATACCTTTACAAGAAACTTACAAAATTAGTAAAGAAGATATTACAAGAAACTTACAAAATTAGTAAAGAAGATATTACAAGAAACTTACAAAATTAGTAAAGAAGATATTACAAGAAACTTACAAATTTAGTAAAGAAGATAATTTCGTCCAGTAAACAGCGTATTTGTAAAAAACTATGTAATGTGTGGACCAACAAATTCTCGTATACTTTTTACATCCAAAATAGCATGTTTCAACAGAATAATGATTCCTATATGCTCCTATTTTCAAACAATTACAAGTTCAGAGGGAGTCTGCGCCCTCTCATGCTACAGGTAGGAACTGCACTCCAACCCCCCTTCTACATCACTACTCTCGGAATAGCAAGGAAAAGGACATTTCATAACCAAATGTTAGTTAAAAGCCTATACGTCTTGCCCAAAATATATATTTTGCAATAGTTCTTCAGCCTCAGGCGTATTCTTAATTTGATCTTAATTTTTCAGAATAAATTTCACGCTAGTATTCTTAAAAAATTGTTCTTATGAAAAAAGAGTGTACTCTCAGACTCAGGTTTTCCTCCTTAAAAGATTTATCCTCTTGTTGGGTGTTGTGATATTTTCACAATATGTAGTGTTGTCATGTAGCCTATGATGCAAGAGTTCAATCCATATACATCAGTCCTTATTGGAGATAATGTTACTACATTTTTGATTCTCAGAGTATGTTCAACTGTAGCGTGTTTCACAAGCTTCACAGCTATAAAGGGTTTAAAGAGCCCTGAGTGTTTGAATGCCTCCAACAGAAGTAGTGCCTTTAGTAAACAGGAACCAAGATCAAGACGCTGATCATTCTTCCAAAAAGGCATCGGTTAAAAGGGAAAGCTTAGAACTTCTGAAAACTTGGACTTGTATATGACAAATTAGAACTGCAGAAAACATGGACCTGTGCCTAAAACCTAGGAACTGCTAAAGACTTGGACATGTATAGAAAGACTTAGAACTGCCTGCTTTTGACGGAAATTGCACATCTTATAAAATCATTTAAGTATCCGTATACTACATCTGTTCAAAGGATATGTGTCACGAGTTAATCACAAAAGTAGCATGAAACTAATAGTCTGATGTTTACTGCCTAATTTAGCAAACAAAAACACACGTGAATGATAATACTCGTTAAACACTATGTTGCATCTTCATAGAAAAAATTGCTACAAAGTGAATAAAATAATGTAATTCATCTGAAAGTTTATCCAATGATAAGTGAAATGGAACTCCGCTTTACCTAAGCGGTCCGATGAGTACATCAGAATTCAAAAACTAAAACTTTCAAGTTGAGATAATATTTCTAATTCTATTCCACTCATGACTTCTACTCAACTCGACTCTAAACAACTGAACTGGTGAAACGCAATTCGACAATGATATTATGAACGTCAACGGTAAATTTTCTACTTGACTGATTAATAGATTGAACATTAACTAAAACAGCACCGTACGGAAGCCGTCCCTGTAGGGTAGCTCCCAGTGCAAATCTGCAAAGAGTGCCGCCATGCAGGGAGGGTTACCGGACACACCTCCCTCCTTGATGAAGCGTGATCAAGCATGAGCTTGGTCTTCTACTGCGCCTCGTTAGCCGCAATGTGTTTACGTTGGTACTCCTTTCCATTCACATTCTCTTTCTCTTCTTCCACCTTCTCACTATTTTTATTCCCCTCCGTAATATCGTTGCTCATTCCTATCTTCACATAACTTCTTTTAACCGTTCCTTATCCATCATTCTTCCTGACTAATGATGCTTCCAACAGATAAACCTTTTGTTCAGGTCTAGAACAAAACTGTGGTTTACCTCTACTACTTACCCTCAATTCGACTCCTCTGACAGGACCATCTTTACCTAAAATTATTCCTTCGATTATCCCAAGTTTCTATTGCTACCTTTTCAATAGATCATCCTGCACTAAAAGGACATCTCCTTCTGAAATAAAATCAGGAACTTTATTTTTCAAACAATGGTGTTCTCACAGTTCGGTAAGATACTCTGATTTCCAGCTATTCCAAAAATGGAGAAGTTTCTTTCTAAGGAATAAAGTCTCTTACTCAATTTTGTTTGATCAACTTTAGAATTACAGGCATCTGGATTAATGTCAAAAGAAACTGGTGATAGACGATACCCAATAATTAACTGTAAAGGCGTTAAAGCCTCATCAATTTCCTACTGATAAGTATATGGACGGGAATTAAGTGTAGCTTCAATCTCTTTCAGGGCTGTGTATAATTCGTCAAAACAAAGCCTGGCATTTCCTTCCACTTTCCTTCGGCATCTTTTAACACTTCGTACAAGGCGCTCAAATAGGCCACCTGCCCATGGGCACCTGGAAAGATTAAGCCTCTATGAGATTCTTCTTGATCTCATAAAATTGGATACATTTCATTTCATTTTCATTTTCATATAGTTTACGGAGGGTGGCCTTTCAACATAGTGCTGGTTTCCAAGGGGCCCTCCATTTACTTTACAATCAACTTTGCAGTTTGGTCCTTAAAAGCTTAGTTAAAACATATAATGAATAAAACACACCGAAATGTAAAATTTATTAACAATGAACTAAAGAATATATTTATATATATATATATTTATATATATATATATATATATATATTAACAATGAACTAAAGAATATATATATATATATATATATATAAATATATACATATATATATATATATATATATATATATATATATATATATATATATATATATATATATATATATATATATATATATATATATATATATATATATATATATATATATATATATATATATATATATATATATATATATATATATATATATATATATACCGGTGTGATGGCCCAGTGGTTAGAGGCCGATTCATACCAAAGACTTTAAAAATGGTACTCATTGCCTTCTCGTCTGGCGCTCGACATGTGAGAAAGGAGTGGGAAGCTAAACACGCGGAGCTACCAGTGAACCAGCCCCCCGCTGTAGCCCTCACTGCATTCGCAGATGCGTGGCCTAGGGCTATAGAAACGGAGATAGGCGCCGCCCTATGCGCCATTGGCGTGGGAAGGCCTTTGATTTTGACTTGATATATATATATATATATATATATATATATATATATATATATATATATATATATA
>OLMO02000009.1:15109446-15204314 GCA_900291935.2 Cassiopea xamachana | reverse complement strand
ATATATATATATATATATATATATATATATATATATATATATATATATATATATATATATATATATATATATATTTAATAGAAAGAAAGACGACAAGAAAAGACAGTCTTATTTCAGCTGTGCTTTAAAAACATTTACGGAAGATTCCTGTTTAATTTCTGACGAGAGGCAATTTCATGATTGTACCCCCTCTGTAGGAAAATCTCTTCTACCCATCTGTTGTAGTTTTCTTTTGCGGTTGTAGGTCTGTGCTGGTATTTCTCAGAGCCAGCAGATAACTTTCAGAAGTTCTTATAAATAACTTTGACAAATACTCTGGTGCAAGACCATTAAGGGCCTTGAAAACCTTAGTGGTAATTTCAGTGTCAATCAAATCCTGAATTGTTTTCAGCCCTAGAGTGTTTAGAAGCGGTCTAGCATCAGTGTTGCGGTGGCTGCTTTTCAGTATCCTTGCCGCTCGATTTTGAGGCTTTTGCAATTGGTTCTCTTCCATTGTTCCACAATTACCTACAAACAGAGCAGCAAAATCTAAAGTGTGGCTCTACAAAGCAGTATACAGTGTTTTTAAAGTATCTTTAGGTAAAAATCTTTTTGCATGTTTCAATAGGCCAATTGCTCTACGGATTTTTGCTGATAAAGCATTGATATGACCTTGCCAATCAAGAGTACTATCAACTTGTATACCCAAACATTTTGTAATTAGGACATTATCTATTGGTTCTTCCTATATTTTCAAAGATAGTTCTTCATCATTTCTAGTTACTTTCCTTTCCTTTTGTATTGTTCATATAAACATTGCATTAGTCTTAGCAACAATTAATGACAGTTTATTGCCCTTCAACCATTCAAAGACGGTAGTAAGGTCTTTGTTCATTACTTCTTGTAGCTTGTGAATGTCATCAGAACGGTAGGAAAGACTTGTAGCATCAGCATACATTACTATCGGGGAGTTCTTGACAGCTTGTGGTAGGTCATTACTATGGAGAAGAAATAACAAAGGCCCTAGACACGATCCTAGAGGTACTCCTATATTAATGTCCATAAGGTCTGATTCAGCAACATTTATGCTACAATGCTGCTTGCGACTTGAACGATAAGATTTGAACCATGTTAATTCCCTTCCTTGGAGACCGTAGTGCTCTAATTTTTGGCACGTAATGTTTTCATCCACAATGTCAAAGGCCTTTTTTAAGGTCGAGTAGTAATAAGCCAAGCAGCTGTCCTTTATTCAGACCACTGTATCAGCCATCGGTGCTTTTTAGAAGACAAATTATTGTAGAATGCAATGTACGAAGACCAGATCGCTCTTTAGCAAGTAGGTTATCTGAGTTCAGATGTTGGTACAGTTGGTCATATGCAAGTCTTTCAAAGCCTTGAAATGACTGGCAAAACCGATATAGGGTGATAATTTGATTTTCACTTTTATCTCCTTCTTTGTAAATGGGTGCCAATCGAGAAATTTTCCATAATACTGGACAGATGCTTGTTTTAAGAGATATCTTAGAAAGCATAACAATGGAATTTTCCAAGAATGGCAAGGCCAGTTTTAGGAAGTAACTTGAAATAGTGTCAGTTCCAAAGCTCTTTGGAGTATTAAGCTTGGAAACGGCTTCCCTTATGTACTGGATCATAATGGGTCCGCATCTAAATTTTTGAGCCGAGCTCTTTATTTGATATTTACCTGAAAATAATGAGTTTTCAGTTTCTTCAATATTTTTAGCAAGATCGGTGCCTACGGTGCAAAAGTAATCGTTCATTATACTTGCAATGTTCCTGTTGTTGGAGATTTCCTGGCCACAGTTCTTGATATAATCCATATTTGTAGATTTTGACTTTTTATTTATAATTTCACTTATCGCCTTCCAACTTTGATATCCCATTTGCACGCAGTGATCTTGTCATTCTAATGTTCCTTTTTAAGTTGGATGTTAAGAGTATTAGTTGCATTTCGAGCTTTTCTATATGATCTCATCAAACAGGCGATTTAGATTTCACTGCTGCCTTTTTTCAATCTACCCCAAGTCCGCACTAATGTTTTAAGTTCCTTATTTATCCAAGGACAGCATTTCTCAGACACACGAATTTGGCTTAATGGGGCATGTTTCTCAATTGTTAGAGAGAATAGATTTGTCCATTCACAGACGGAATAATTCACATCATCAGTTTTACCGAAGAAATCCTCCCAGCAGATATTAGAAACGTTACATAAAAAAGCATCTTGGTTAAAGCTTTTCATCTTACGAGTTTTTATTATTTTATGATCCCTTTCAACAGTACCATTAAATTTGTGGATGCAATAGACCATATAGTGGTCGCTCTTACCAATTTAATATACCCCTGATTCAATAATATTTTTAACACAGCTTGTTGCATTATGATCTATGATAGTAGAATAGCTGCAGGTAGCCCTGGTTGGGTCCTTGATAAGCTGCTTTAAGCTATAGATGCTACATATATTTGGCAGTTTTTTAGCATTGCCATCGGTTAAGCGATCATTTTCTTTCCTGCAAAAATTACAGTTGGTGTCTCCAAGAAGGATTAATTCCTTCCTTACCTTCTGTATCTAAGTAGGAAAGTAGTTTTTCCATTTTGTCGAAAGTCTCAATTGTATCAATCAAAGGCCTATACCAAGCAAGAGCTAAAATGGGTTTTGCTTTAGGGGGCTCTACTTCAATACAAGCTGTTTCCAGCCCATTAGTCGGAATATCATTTCGGTTTTTAAGCCGTACGTTATCTTTGATATAAATTGCAACCCCTCCACCATGGTTAGATTTTTCAAGTCTTACTTGTTCGTAACCAGGTATACAGGTCAGTTCTTTTGGATGCAGATGATCAACGCTTATCTCATTTACGGCCAAGATGTGAAAAATGAGCCGAATAAGTAGAGTTTTAATTTCATCAAGGTGACCTCTTATCTCATTGAAAGTGACGAAGCGATTGCCATGCCCTTTTTAAACCTTTATCGCTGATGAGGAATGCCTCTCTTACAATTCGATGGCATAGTAAATTTGTGGTTTGAGAATATTTCGGAAGCTGGATCCGCATCTTCCTTAAGTAATAACGAGCTAAATACTCTTCAACTTGGCAGCAATATTGCTACCAAGTTTTTTGATCCCTTTCATGTTAAGATGCAAGCTTTTACGTCCAATATCATTTCTACTAATGTTATTATTGTTAATGGTGTTAATTCCAAGTGCTTGTACCTTCTTGTTGACCGTCTGAATGAACTTATTAGCTAATGGCTAATCTACCCTTTGAGTTGTTAACGACAGGATTACCTTACACCCTTCGATTTTTTTCTCTACTTCTGCTTTAAGATCGAGCAGAGCATGCAGGATCTCATCGGCATTATCACCTTCTTGGCTTGCATCATTAGTTCCGGCGTGGATGATGAGGGATGGTGGTCGCTTTTTCAGCAGTTGCTGAACATAGTGCTCTCGTAGGTCTGCTATAGTACATCCAGGAAAAGCAAGTACCTTCACACTTCCTTTGTTACTGAGCCGGCACTCATCCAAACCATTGAGCATGCTGTCACCTGCTATGAGAGTAGTTTTGTCTTTCTAACAATGCACAATACAGGCTATCCCAGCATTATTCACTTTTCTGGGGGTGTGCAATTGTGTCCTACTTTCTGTACATTACTTCCACAAATTGAGCGCTTTTTCCATTGATTCTACACCCACCACCTTCTGTACTAAACAATTTGGATGCAGTGCAGTGATACATTGTACCCGTTGAGATTCAAGATTTTTCTTAGCCGCAAATTCAATAGTATTCATCTCGTCGGAATTTTTCTTTGCTGGAGAAACAAAGAAGCTGTTGGCCATTGCTATTGACTTTTCCAAATGAAACATTTTCTCTCGCAAACCCAAAATGTCCTTCTTCAACTGAGCTGTCTACAGTTCATCCTCATGGCTAGTACTTTCAGTAGGATGAACCTTAGCGCTTGGAAGTTAATTAGAGTTCATCAGTTCCGATTGCGTCTTCAACTTTGATTGCAACCATGCGATATCCAATTTCAGTTCAGGATTTTCTAGGAGCAGCCTTTCGTTTCTCGAACCATATTCATCAATCTTCACCTAGAGGCTTCTTATATCGTCAATCAGCTTCCCCACAATGTCCAAGAATACTAGAACGTCCGTTTTCTCCATTGATCTATTTTGTTCATCAGGTTGAAGTTCTGCAATTGGGGAAGGAAATTCAAAGTTAAGGGGGTCATAAGTACTATCAGAAACGTCAGACTGATCTTCATATTCAACAATTTCCTCAGGGTCTTCAATATTCAATACATAGTAGGATTCATTACCTTGCCAGTGACTTAGATATACATATATTTCCTTTATCAACAAGAAATGACAGGGTCTTGCGAAGATGTTCGATGGCTAGGCCACTCGTCTTCAAAGCTTGTTTTAGAATGTTATCCTCATGCGGCATTTTTGCTGATATACCTGATCCTATTGATAGCTTCCTATAGTGTCTTCCATTGCTTGCAAAATCTATATATTCCTTTATAATATGCTTTTACGTCAAACCTTACCATTTTACATCTACTTTGGGTTTAGGGTATCCACTATCAGATAGCTTAAATCAATGAAGGTAGCTACATTATCATTATTATACAACTGTCTCAACAATTTTGCAGTGCTTTCAAAGCTCTTAGCATTGTCGCTCACTATAACATCAAAGAATTCAAAAATCTAGCAGCATCAAGACCGTTTACTAAGTGGAAATAAACAGCACGGGCTACACAACAGGAATATAAAACTATGCAAACCTTAGTGGTTTTTACCTTAGATTCTTTACAAAAAAAGCGGACCGGCAAAATCCACCCTAACTCTGCTAAGAGGTGGTGCTTCTGGCACTCTGTAATCAGGCAATGGAGAGGATGAAGGAGCATTGTAACATTTCCCTTCAAACCTTTTGCAAACAAAACAGGAAGTTATATCCCCTTTCACATACTAGTGCCCTTTAGTAATCCAAAATCTTGAGGGTAGTTCTGCAAGCGTACCCCTCTCCTTACAGTGATGAAGTCTATTGTGAAACTCTATAAAAACAAGTTCAGAAAAGTTATCATTCTCTGGTAGCAAAGCAGGTTTCTTGGCAGTTTGAGCCAAATCTGAAAAAGCTATTCTCCCCTCACACAATAAGATTCCCCCATTACTAACAACACCTAACTGTTTCTTATACTTGTTGTAATCTTGCTGTCCTATCAAGGAAGTTTGTGCATGCTTTATCCATTAAATTTCAGCCCACATGATATTTCCTGCACTTAAAAGATCAACATTTGCATAGGCAGCTAACCTAAGTAATTTCCTAAAGGAGCTAAGTCTCTCTATGTTAATTGCCTGACCTATTGTGTTGACAGATTCCTTAGTAGTTGTGGTTGCCAAAACAACTGCTTTTTTCATTTGTTCTTTTGCATCAGCTGACTCTATCAAGAGACATTTGTGAGGCCAATTATCCTTACCTTCTGCTAACCATTTTGGGTCTACCCACCAGAGATTGTTGTTTGGGGACACTCTCCTACTCCCTACATCTGCTGGGTTCACAGGTCCTGCCACATGGCCCCAATCTTCCTTTGCGAAAATGTTAATGCGAGAACTTCATTCACCCTTTGTTGGAAAAAAGTTTCCCGCTCACCTTTACTTAAGATTCAGTATAATGCCGTGATACTATCTGTCCAATACTTCGTTTCATCAATCTTAGTATCTAAGCTAATGGTAGTTTGAGCTACGTCCATGAGATTAACTAGAATACTGGCTACCATCAATTCCAATCTGGGAATAAATAAGCTTTTAAGAGGTGAAATTCTTACTTTTGATCAAAGCAATCTGGGATGAATTCCACTTATTGTTTTACATAAAAGATCTATTGCAGCACTGTAAGCTGTCTTTCTTGCATCACAAAATCCATTTGAACCTGACTTAATAATCTGACCTTCCAATCCCAGCAATATATGTCTAGGGGCTGTAAATATTTTAGTGTTCGTAAGTTCTTTTAGCCATTCTTCCCGTCTTTGAAGTTTATCTTGGGGTAAAGGGTCATCCATCCCATTCTAATTTTTCCATGCATATATCCTGAAACAGAACTTTAGCTGCCACAGATATTGGGCAAATTAATCCTAAGGAGTCAAACACAGCAGCCATTGTGCTCAATGGACTTCTTAGTTACATATTTTATGCCCACCACACAAGCAAATGAAATTCCACTGAATCTTTTTCCTTTATCCCAAGCAAAACCTAGTACTTTAGATTTTGCACTGATATGGTCTGATTTTTCCATTACTGGATCTTGTATCTTAGATTCAATTTCTGTAGCCGCCTCTTTCATTGCAATACTTTGTGTAAGTAATTGAGCACTAGTTTTCCACTTGCAAAGCTTGAAGCCCCATTCATTCATTCTTTCCCTTGCCTTCTCAAACATACAATAGGATTCATTTACATCCATATGTGTGGTGGCAAGATCATCCACAAAGATTCCCTTTGTAATACATTTTACAAATTTAGGGTCAGCTTCCTTATGCCTATTGATATGTTGAACTGGAGCACAGTATTTAGCAAAAATGGTGAATAATTGACTCCATAAACTACTCTGTTTAACTTATAAATCATAATTTCTGGTTGTTCATAATAAATGTCGTTCACCCAGAGAAATCTCAATTAATCACAGTCTGAGGGATCTATCTCTATAATGAGAAATGCCTTCTCAATATCCCCAACCAGAACTATTGGCTGCTTACAAAATCTTATTAACATATCAAACATTAATGGTGTAAGGGAAGATCACACAAGAGGACAGTCATCCAATGAAGACCCTGTTCTTCTATCAAAACTTGAATACTTCGTAATGACCTCCCTAATAAATCCCTGAAACTGATATGTGTTGGAACTGAACATCCAACAGTTGGTCCTTTTATAATCATAGCATAGTATAGACCCCTAATAAATCAGTATCTTGTTTTTCAAGCCTGGAAGAAAGTCTTCTTTGTCTTGATGGTGAAAACAATGAGATTATATCGCTTGGTGACACAAATTGTGATTTCAGCCCTCCTTAACCTAGTGTAGCACAAATTACATCTCACGCTTACAAGAGATATATGAGTCATTTAGTTTTAGTCAACTAATCTAGGTTCCAACAAGAATTACTTTGCAGTATTCTTCTTTTATTGATCATATTTGTACCTCAGTATATATCTATATTCTCGAAAGTGGTGTAAGAAGACCTTGCCTCAGTATTATGTCAGAAAATTTCTTTGTGGGCTTAAAAGCCAACAAAATACATCTCATCTAAGCAGCTAAAAGCTTTGACGAAGAAAGTTCTCTTTCTGACATATCACGGGTCAATTGGAAAAATATTACTTCCAATGCTAGCTGAACCAGACAACGCCGTCAGGAGCTGGATCTATGCCTTCTCTCTCATTCTTGATAAGTATGTACCACATTTGACCAGAAAGTTTTCTAACAAATATACACCCTGGCTAAATTGCACGTTTTTCCAGCTTGCAAAGACAAGAGATACATTGAAAATACAAGCAGTAAGAATTAAACCCACTCCTTTGACTGAATGTTATAGGCAGATACACAATTGCAAAAATAAAATAAAAGTATCCAGCTAAAAAGAGAATAATTCTCTAATAACATTTCTGCTTGTCAGAGAAATCTAAAACAATCCTGGAAAACTATCAACCAAGTCATCAATCAGAGGGGTAACACCACGTTTATTCCATCCGTCAATGTTGAAGGTGAGCTATTTAAAGATAAAAAAAAGATTGCATCTTCAATGAATGAGTTATTCTGTATGATTGGAAATAAACTGATCGAAATATTCCAGATAAACCCAACCCTCTGCTATCTAATTAGTATTAATTGGGTAACCCTGAAAGAAATATCTCTTTCAAAGTGATCTCATAGACCGATACACTTAATCTTGTGAAGAAAAGGAAGACTACTCATCTGAAGGTGATGAGATTGCAAGTGCTTTTATATATATAAAGGTGGTTCTCAATTATTATCTGGGTCACTATGCCACCTTTTCAATTTACTTTTGCTGTCAGGAAAGTTTCACACTGATTGGAAAGTAGCAGGTGTTACCCCAATCTATAAGAATGGAATGAGAGACGATTGTAATGACTATAGAACAATCTATGTGCTAGGTTTTGTATCTAGAGCATTCGAAAAAGTAGCTTGTAATCAATTGTATGATTATTTAGATAGAAGCAGACTCATATGCAAGCATCAGTCTGGTTTTTGGTCTCTACGTTAAGTCATTACTAGTCCTGTACAAATGACTGGTATTTAATTACTGATAAAGGCAATTACACTGGCTTAGTATTAAATGAAGTAGAAAAGGTCTTTGATTCGGAAGTTCATAGTCTCTTATTAAAGAAATTTGAGGAATATGGAATTATACGACTAGAGGTCAACTGGTTTACTTCCTGCTTACAGGGAAAAAGTGATATAAGCTGTGATGTCCCCAACGCTCCTGCCTTGGTCTACTTCTGTTCCTAATCTTTATCAATGACTTGCCATTCTGCCTGAACCAAGAAAAGGTTACTATGTATGCAGATAACACAACTATTTCCCACTCATCACAATTTAAACAGGTTTCTTGTGAAATTATAAAGCTGGCTACATGGAAATGCTATCAGTAAATATTGCAAAAACGCAGTCGTTGATAGTAGGATCCAGACCTGACATTCTAACAATCGAAAAACAGAATGATGTCAAGCCATATTTTGAATTAGAAGAGCTAAAGATACAGATGGTAAATGATATTAAGCTTCTAGGAATTAGAATTGATCACTAGCTCCAATGGAGTTACCAGGTAGAGCAAGTAAAGGCCAAGGCGATACAAGTTCTTGGTCTTATAAAGCATGCCAAAAAGTTTCTTTCTTTAAGTGATTTGCAGAAAATGTATAGAGGAATTGTTTCGGCACACTTCAGCTATTGTTGCTCGAATTGGGGTTGCTTTGGAGAATCCAAACTTAACTCTTTCCAAAAGATCCAGTATAGAGCTGCAAGAATAGAAACTAATAGTCCTTACAGTGCATCTGGTGCCCCTTTGTTACAAAGTCTTGGCTGGCTTTCAATTAAGGACCTCGTAATGAGAGAATCTGTTAAGCTAACTTATAAATCACTAAATTAACCTGCTCCTCTGTATTTAACAGAACTCTTTACAAAATGCTCCTAACACAATGGACGAACCCTTCGTTATAGTGAGACAAATGTGCAGATACCTTTACTTAGAACATGAATAGGTCGAACCACTTATTGTTACCGCGGAGCAAAATTTGGAATGGACTCAGCCTAGAAGCTATACTGGCACCCTCATTGAAGACGTTCAAGAAGTCCATCATATAATGGTTTCTCGGTAGTTTAATGTTTCATTTTTATAAATGGTATTTATTTTAGACTTTCTACTATTATTATTATTTTTTTGCCATATGCATGCCACGATTTAGATCTTTTAGGCCTATGGGTAAATTTTCTATGAATTTTTAGGGTATTTTACAATGCTCTCTTATACAAAGTGTGTTAGTACTTTCATGCTTGTTGTTTTGTCGAGTTTTTATAATTTGCTACGTATTTTAGAATTCTCAATTTTTGAATACGTTGCTAGCTGCTTTTGTGATATACTACACTCCTTCAATTATTTTCTGGAAAGTCCTGATGTACAGGAAAATATTTCGCACCCTACCCCCTCTTGCAATAAGAAAGGTCATTATTTATAAAAAACTGTATAAGTATGGCCGTTCCTGGGGTCACATGTGGTCCTACTAGCATAGAGGTTTGCAAAGTTTTGCAGTAAGGGGCAAATACAGAGCAATAAGCAACAGGCCGGGCCACACACTTTAATTAGCAAAGGTACATGATAATACTGTGTGGATTCTAGCTCGCCTATATGTCCAATTTCAATATTATTGTCCTCAATGAGAGCAGTGATGCTAGGCTTTGTACATATTTCTTGAACGCTTGCAAAAAAATGGCAATACATGCAGGCATACATGATTTGCAACTATATTTTCAGAAGTTTAAGCGGGCCAATAGTAACTGCAAGGTGGGCCGCATTTGACCCGCGGGCCATAGTTTTGACTCCCCAGCTTTAGTATCATATCACTGTTTGAGAAATTCTGATGTAGTAGAAATAAGCTCGCATCTTCCATGTTTAAGAATATTGCTAGATTTATGTTGTTATTTCTCAAGAAAGAGAGCTTTATTATCTTTGAATTATTCATTTTCTCAGGGAGATTCTTGCCGGAATACGGTCTCTGCAATGTATAATGTTAGGAAAAGACGTCATCGACTATAAAGCAGCACCTAGATTTGGTCAGCATGTTTAGTAGAAAGTCATCTTGGGGAAGATTTAGCTCTTCCTAACTTACCAAAATTTGTATTGCTAAAAATGTTTGAGTCACATTGCTTAGCAAAATCTCCACCATCCACAAATGTAAAAATTTTACAAAACATGGTGCATGGAAATCAGACATCATTGAATTTTACTCAAACTGTCTCCAAGTTGATTTTCTTTCATAATTTACTTTTATCCGCAGGTAATAATGCTATCGGCAAATGAGGTCATCTCCTGCTAGATGCAAGACGCAAACCTCAATTACCAAGTAGTAATAAATATAATTTCACAGACAAATGCCCACGGAGTTTGGAAGCATAAGTGTGCCGAGTTGTTACAGTTTATAGCTTCCGCTAAGAAGGACATACAAGTCTATGAATGTGGTTCTACTACTTGCAAGCTTCAGAAGCTTCTCTCGGTCCTTCGGAAACCCTTCAGGGTACTCTGGGGGACTGCAGACCACAGTTTGGGAGCCACTAGAATTAGCCGCAGAACAGAAAACTTATTACTAGCTAGAAGTGCCCATCTCGAGCTTTATGAGTGAAAAGGGAATCAACTATAGAGGCAGCATTTCCAGAAGAAATGAATTGAGATCTAAAACTTGTTCAACGAGAACTAACTATGTTTCATCTATAAATGCTTCAACTAAAGCAATATCTAAAAATTTACTGAATCATAAGGGCACTCAAGTGGTGGCACAAACAAGTTCAAATGGTGGGGCAATAAAAGGGGCTGGTGAGGAATTTCACCACCACTTTATATGTTAAAACATGCTCTGCCTGGAAAGGTAGCTGCAGTTACACTAAGTGCATCCCAAATTGTTTTCTCGCACTTCGAAAAGTATCTCACAAACAACCGATTTTCCAAGAATGAAATTCAAGGAGAATGATGCCTGTCCTTCACCAGTAACTAGGTATCTCAGAGCAACAGCAAGACGCAGAGTAAGTGGCAAAGGCTCGAGAAATTGAGATCTTTGCCTTTTCAATGACGAGTATACCAAATGAAACAGGTCATCAAATGTTGGTAGTAGCTTTCGGAAGCAATTGAAATGCATAGAATTATCATCTAATCTCCTCTCTGCTGTATTAATTTGTGTAATGTCCCTATTGATCGCCAGCCTCACACAATCGCAGAACCCAATCCCACAGTTGATTTTGGATATTTTACTTAGGTAGTTACGGGCGACGTAGCATAATGGCTAGAGCGCATGTCGCCCGTGCGGATGGTCTACGGGTCGAGTCCGATCTAAAATTTGCTTTCCGGTCTAACAAACTTTGGTCTAAGAGTTTAACATCCAATGGACCACAGATTTTGAATAATCTTTTTTAAGCAATTTTTTAGTTTTATGTATTTTGTATCAAACTACTCGATGTTGATTAGTAAACTTTGCATGTATATTTCTGTATGTTGTTCGCTAGAAAATTAATTTGTAAAAAAAGTTGAATTAAAAAAATTATACACACAAATTTTTTTCATAAAAACGCATCATGACGCATTGTATGTGAACACACTAAATGCGGTTTTGAGGCACAGTGACGCGATGCGCTGCATATTGATCCATCCAGTGTGAATTCAGCTGTAGGTGGCATTGTTGAGGAAGGGCTAAAACTGAATAATCAATTCGGATCATGGAAGGGAAGGTTTACAGGAGGCTTTTCTTCATTAAAAATGCTTAAGGATGTTTTTCCCAATCCCAAATTATGCGATGTTTATCGAGCTTTGTTTGAGAGTCACCTATACTACGGAGTCGTAGTATCGGCAAGTCTACCGTCATACGAACTGTAAATACTAAAATGTTCACAAATAGTGCTCTATCAACTATCGGAGGTACAAGATATAAGGACGCGTGGCCTAAAAAGTGGCTAGATATTGAGAACCTTATTCGCTTTGATTTATCAAATTTAGTTTGATAAGATTGTCCATAAGCTATGCCTTGAAAGCCTATGGACAATGATCAAACTTAGATCATCTTTATCAATTTAAGATACTGGAAATGATAAAGACCTGCATATTCCAAAAGCAAAACTTAAATTTACCAAGAAAAAATTTCAATCTGCTGGCATTAAGGCCTGGAATTATATTCCAAATAATTGTATCTTTTTTCCAAACCTAACTGGTGTTAAAATGTCACATGGGCTACATACTTCAGCTTTCGTGGCGTAAGGAATGCCAGTTTGAAAGCATTGCTCACTGAGAATGGTGGGATTGAAAGAAACTTTTTTTAAAAATGTAAAAATTGTAAAAAAGTTAATTTGAAGAAACTTTGCCATTTTGGAAAGAAGATGCTTAATATTATGATAAAGTTAAACATACAGGAAGCCATTGAAAGAACTTTCCATATAAACAGTGTGATTTAGTGATGTTAACTATCATAGGAAGGTGCAACAAGAATATCTTTAGCAAATATCTTTCCACTGTCTCTCTGCTATTTCTGCCAAATTAGGCATTTCTGCTAAACTAGAATACTTGCAAAGATCATTGATTGTTTGGAATAAGTAGGGAGGCTACTAACTCATAGATAAAAATTACTAGGTTGGCTGAGCTTCACCTGAGCCCCCTTGCTCCATCACTGCCCCAGTGTAGCCTTAGATTAATTAAGGAGGCATATTAAGCAATCGTCAAGTATTTTTATAGGCAATCCGTACGAAGTCAAGCAACTATCAACATAATTGGCTTTAATTTGTCTATCAGAATATCATCGGCTGGATTATGGAGGGACCGGCTGATCGAGAATCGATCAATCGGGGAAGTACTGTGCAGGTGAATCATTAGTGCACTGACTAGTTGAAGGGAATTGAAACTGGAGCTTGTATTATAAGAGCTACCTCCTATTATATAGGCAATTTTCCTTTACAGAGTAATCAATGGATCGACATAGTGCTTGGTTGGTGGACACAATAGATTCATGTTCTATCACTGTCATCAACAGCTCAAGGATATCATTGCGCGTAAAATCAATAATGTTATGCGTCTATTTGAAGTTCGTGATTTAAGCAATCAGTACGATACATGCAATTAACCATCTTTAGGCTTAAAGGCACATTAACAGCACGTATGGTGACCATTGTTTTACCTATCTGCGAAGCATAAAATATTTTAATGGGGTTTCTTTGAGCGATAGAACCCACCACAGGTATAATCTACGAGGGGGTGCGCATTGATTCATTACTAGGTTGAATTTTGAGCTGGTGCCTGTATTACAAAGAACTCATTCCTTTAGGTATTATTGATATTAAAAACCTGTCGTAGTCAGGAGTAGGCATTGCAAATCAATCCACATCTCGTTACTAGCGTATTCAGAGATTTTCTTGCGAGGAGCAATCTGCAACTGCTGCTTTTCAAAGTTTGAAAGGTAGGTCGGTGCATTAACTGAATATGAATAATCAATGTATCGAAATAGTACATTGTAGATCCTCTTAGTGGAATACTATTTGATGTTCTCTATGCTTGAGAACAAAATGGAAAGAGAGCGTAAGCTGGACTTTTAAGAATAAGACAATAAAATGCTACAACTCGGGCATCACTTTGCGAGGTATATTAATTCCTAGCAAAGGGGTGCCGAAGCACGGGGTGGAGGGGGCAGTTCCCCTCCTGCCCTTGAAGAGCAGAGGCAAGGGGAGTAAAAGTGCCCTTTATAATCTCTCTACTTTCACATTTTACTTTGACTCGAAAATACTTGTGATTTTTCTTTTAAACTGAAATGCAACGATTTAGAGCATATGAGTATTGTTAGAGTTTATTTAAAATGATTAACTATACACTACGTTCCAATGGCATCAGCGGCATCTTTCGAAATACAAATACTAACTGAAGGCTGCCTAGAAGAAGCTTTGCTAGCTGACCAAACGTTATTCATTCAGGGGTGCAATATGTTGAAACACCCCTTAAAATGAGCGCGAAACAGACTTCTTTTTAAACCCCTTTAATCGCCAAACTTAGCCTTGGTTACTGTATCTATTAATTATTCCAATCATTAATAAATTGTGTGTTATAGTATTCAAGACTTCATGCAATAATCAACCATTTTATACTATTGTAAAAGGCTTTATGTATTGCAATTATGTTTATTGTAGTAAGCTTTGGATTGTTATCTAACTGGAGTGACCCTTGAAAGTCGGTAATAATTGAAGGACCGCCCTGCATAAAGATTAAAAATGACATGAAATGAAAAACCTGGACCATATCTCCTTGTTATTGGAAATATCCTGGCTTTCAGTAGCTACTCGGCACTACCCCAGTTGCAGTGTCATTATCCTTTGTTTGTGCTTTTCCATTGATTTGTTGGTGGGCCGCAGGATCTTAATTTCTTTGAAGTACATTCTAGCTACTTTATTAAACTTCAAGGCTCACAGTTTCCATATAAGTTCCAAGCACAATCATATTCTTATGGATCTGGTTGCATTCACAATGACACAGTCATAATTTGAACGGTTTCTAAAACAAGCTGTTGATGTTGCAGCTATATTTTCTTACTTGAAATTGTTGTGCGGAAAGTTTGAGAGCAACGTTGTCTAGCATTTACAGGAACATTTTCGATTAAGTGCTTACCGGAATTGAATTGATGAAAACCGGTCAAAACCAGATTTGCCGGATTTTCCAACTTGACATTAGGCTGGATAGTCTGGCCCTGTATAGTCCTTTTGCAATATTTCTAAAAGCTCGCTGTGAGATATAGCAGTTTAGACTACTGATGCACTAGATTAGATGTTATGCTGAACTGCTTTTCTCTTACGTTTCCTCACAGATATAGGTTCTTCGTTGTAAAACTTCAAATTTTTAGTACCTCTTAGAGCAATAGCACAATTAGGCCTACTTAATGTGGCTAGATTGATGGGGGCACATGTTGTAGTTGACCAATCAGTGGAATGATCTGCATAAAATTAGTAACAAATCGTGTGCCTCCAATTTGACCTTGTTTCTTCCTCTGTTTGTTTTGAAACGGGGTTGCTGTGAAAGATTTCATGTCTCATAACTTTCAACCCGGAAAGATTTACGCTCATTCACAACATCAATTCTTTAACCTCCACTTCGTAATTACATTTCAGATGAATATCTCCGAGCCTTACAGAGGCTAAACTTCTGGCGAGTATGGGAGAGTAACAACCCAATGATGAAAAATTAGCAATTTGTTGGACAATTTCTTGGCTGCTTGAATATTTCCTGGGAAATTTTGTGCACTTGGCATTTAGATGCTTTTCCCTCTACGCTTACTTTTTCTACTGAGGTCATATGCAATGCCAAATGTTATTATTTACTTGTAACGCGTTGCGCAGTTGTAAATGGAAACCGTGCAGTTCTACTTGATGAAAGCCTCTAAAACGCTATTCACGTCTACTTGTTCCAGTATGGGGAGATGCATTCTAAGCCAAAGTAAGGGGCGTGGTTTCAAAAATTTCTCTGTGGTCTCAGCCCCAGTCCCTCTTCTCTTCCTTTCGCAGGGACATCCTTGTTGAAGAGCTATAGCTTTCCTCATCTACCGATATGCAAAAGAGTGTCCCTTGGAACAGCGGTAAGGTCCCATTTATGTTGGCTTTTAGTTTCTGTAAAACATCCAGAGATATTCCCTACCTCCAGTATATATCTGAATGGCATTCTCCTATATAGCCAACAACTTGAAATTGTAAACATCTTCCATGAAGCTTTCTGCAACTACCTCCAACCAAAAATATGCTTGTAAATCACATTCAGATTTTGATGCCAGCTCCACTATGCATGAAAAATGTAATGCATAAATGTTTCCATATACTAAGCAACTAATACACGCTAGCAACTTTCCTCGAAAAAGCCTCATTGCGGCCACAAAACACTACAAATGTTGTAGCGCGCTTCTGACTGGCTCTCAAAGATGCACATTGCAAATAAGGCATTATTTACTTATTTGCAACGAACTAACGAAAAAAATTGCTAGATAAAATTTTCCACATTGTTAAGCCGTCATTACCCAAAGCTCTTCACTACTATAGCCCGAATGTATAGAAAAAGAGTGAGTATGTGTACAAGTGAAAGATTACAGCTTCACAATGACAGGAGTTGTTTTCGTGTCACAAATTCAGTTTTTTAGCGGAAACATTTTTCCCCTTAAACTAATAAGTGGAGGGTTCTTATAAGAGCGGGTGGAGCTAGAAATGTTTTCAATAATTAATTTTCTGGGAGGGACGACAATTAGGAACTTAAAAATATGAAGTTGAACCAAAACATTGATGCTGTGAATGAAAGTAAACTTTTTCAGCGAAGAAAGTTGTGAAACATGGAATCTTCTACAACAGCCCGTTTCAAAATGGTGAAATGAAGAAGCAAGGTCAAAATGGAGGTGCATGATGTTATGTAGACAAATTTGCTTATTGGTGAATTATGAAAAGAGCTCCTGTTGGATGAATTATATCATATATACTTCAATGCTCCCATCTCGAAGAAAGGAAACAGCATCAACCTTAAAAACTGGCTTTGAGAATAAAGCTTTTCATCGGTTGGACTTGGTGACTAAAAACTTGTTCAGTTAAGAGATTTTCTTTTTTGAAAAGCAACTGCTTCTTTGTCGAAGATGGCACTTCGTCCAGGTCGAAAAATATGTATGTTTGTTCCTACGAGTAGCTGCAGGTGGTTTGACTTGGTAAGATGCGACCTGCGAGCAGATCAAAAATCAAATGCAAGTTACAAGAAGATCCAAAGTCGTCTGCGAGCTGTAAGCTAAAATTGAAATCAACGCGATATTTTAATGTGTCTCTGCAATAATACATACAACGATCTCTTGAAAAGTTAAGCCCAATGGACATGTAGGGGATGTCATGCCACCCATGGAACAGACTTTTTTGATTAATTTTGCCTTCATCGGCAAACCGTACGACTTTTTTTATTTCTGCAACTTGTTGGCACAAAGTGTTGCTTGTATTAAGTCATTTGATATGTTCAAATAGGTATCAAGCATACTTTCGGCAACATATGTAGTAGTTGAGGAAAGTGTCATTAGCACATCCTGCGACTTTCAATAAAGCTCGAAAGTCGTCGGCTGAGATCCAGTAATAGCCACCTTCTTGCTTTGATATTTACCCTCAAATCTTTTTCAGCAAGAATGCACAACAACATAAAGTAAATATGTTATATAAGTATGTAGCAATACAAAATAAATCGTATACTGCTAAATAAATTTTAAATTTCAATAAGTGCTGCTTTTCCTATAGGTAAAATATTTGCTAGTTTGCAAATTGAAGATAGCCCAAATATTATTTTGTACTTGAGACTCTAGTAACATTCAATCCAAGTTAAATTATTATCAACCTCTAGCTCAAGATATTTTACAATCTGGACCTATCTTATCAAATCCTTGTCTATCTTTAGTTGCACTTTGTGGAGTGATGGCAATCGGTGCAGTTACAGAATGGGCCAGTGTGGTGGTGAAACGTTTACATATGGAGTGATTAGCCTGTTTAGATTTCACTTCTTGAAAAACAAGAATCTTCAATTCTGATCTAATCCTTCCTTTAAAAACAAAATTTCTCAATAAAAAGTGACATTAAAAACCTCTTGCCACCTCTATTCTGGACTTTAACGTTCACGTCACTTAAGCGGGGATCCAAACTACAGCATAGTATGTTAGTGCAGAAGTTAAAAAATTCGAATTTATGATGCACTGACTATCCCTGCATACGGTACTATGGTTTGTGCTATATAACCTTGGTTCAAAGTACCATGTAAGACACACTTCTCCATGCACTAATTATCCAACAAGCTAAGAAGATGCATAGCACTTTCTCTCTTGACTCTCTACAAAGCTTAGTCTAATAGACTGTAGTAAACCACAATAGGAACGAAATTTCAAGGCTGCCTTTTATGAAAATGATTTTTATGATCAGTCTTGTTTGGTCAGTCATAGTTTATTCCGAGTAGCAGCAGCAGCAGCTCTGTCGGAAGCTGTACTCAATTCAAATCTATCCAGTCAAAACCAGACCTGGTGTATGCTGAAGATTGAGCATAGAATCAAATTGACGCTGACTACTGCTGAAAATGTAATTAATAATAACTGGAACAGGTTCATAGGCCGGAAGCTCCGCTTTGAGGAGATGAATAGGTTATAGAGGAGTTCCAGTCTAAGTAAGAAGGAGATCGTCTGTCTCTAGCAATTGCTGGTAATCCTAGCTTCACTCTCTCAAAAGTAGAAAGACTCTATGAACAAAAATTCATTGTAATTACACGAAAGCACAAGCTTCTTTCTAAGATATGCACTGTTTTCCTGGCGGATGAGCTCTCATTGACAAGTGTAAACACTCGCGTCTTTAAAAGTTCTGAAGAAGGGGCTGACTTGCATCCCGAACCTATTAAATATAAAAATTAGAAAAAGGGGTGTTTTCTCAAAAAAGCAAACAATCCAAGAAAAGAGGCACCTTAGTATCAACTCATTCTATTAACAATAATATGTCTCCAACAATCTGCTTCTATATTTGTATAATGCAATGATCAAGAATGGTATGCATTCAGCTATGCATGAGCACACTTGTTGGGAAATGCGTTTCAAGCTAGAATTACTTATAGGTATATCAGTGACAAAAACTCTGATATACATTTTTTCTTTTAAAGTCTTAGTGAGAGGCTCCTTGTTTGCATAAAAATATGCTATTTAAAAGTTAATCCATTTCAATCAGCTTGAGTAATATGGAGAGTGTATATCACTTTAATTTCTGATATGGCTAAATAAACTAGCTACTATGAAATTAGCAATAAAATTGTTATTTGTATTTTATTATTGGGATAAAAGCAGTTATTGACATATACTAATTGGAGACATCTTTCTATGGCAATATCAAGAACATAAGTCAAAGCAGTTGTTCATATACATGCTCTCATGCAGTATATACTAAGCATTCAGGTATGCATTATACTCAACAATACGATTGTCTATAACTATGATGTACACATAGAGAATAGAGACAAAGAAATACAAGTGTTTCTCTGAGTTTTTGCCCTTGAAGGTGAAAAAAGTGAAACCCCTTTCATTTTCCTGGTACTAGAAGCGGAGATACTGTGAGCTCAGTAGTGACCATGTTGAAGTCTCACCAATTAAAATTTGCTTACTTTAAAATGACTAGGCCTACAAATGAGTGAAAGCTTCCACCTCGGTTCCACACACCACATTCACCAACATTTCTTCCATCTGTAAGACGGCAAAGTTCATACCGTCTTTCGCTGTAATGTATAAAAGTATCAACGAAGTCCAACTGTCTCTAAGCAAATTTGTGCACATTTTGAACAACTCCACTTTGCTGAGATTCAACTACCATTATTGCCGTTTTTTATAGAAATGGATGTATTTTTCTTGTGGTTTCAGTGACAAGGGAGGAGGTAAAAATTTGAGTCAAAAATCAGAAGAAAGGGTCAGTTTTCTAATACCTCCATCGTTGGTGCTTTTTACTTTATGCTATAGAGCTAAATAAAGTGAGGAAGCCTAAATATCCAATGATGGCACCAGCATAGCAAACTGGTTGGAAAACTGCCCCTTTCATTTATGTACTCCTGACCACGCCCTTCAAACATAATTCAAATTTTTGGCTAGACCCACGCCTGGAAATCATAATGAACTATAAATTCTTTTCTCATACGACTTTGACGCCAAAAGGGGATTTGCCCCCGGGGTATCGCTTCAAAGCAGTCGTATTTGAATCAAATAAGAATGAACCATAAGACTGCAATATATACCAAAGAGTATATCACTCCTTCCTTTGAAAAAATACGAGAAGAAACGGTTCGAAACGAGCAGGAAATTTCTGATATCCGAGTCCAGTTCATATTTGACACGAGTGAGAGAGCTCAAATCGTTACGTGGCAGCGAGTGAGTGCAAGTTTTCCAACCTGGTACCTAGTTTTCAAACGCTTTAACATCATTCTAACAAGTTTCCTTCATTTAAGCACAATTTTGACGGACTGATTGACTCAGTGTATCAGCTAATGCTAATCTAGAAAGAGTTTAGTGACAGGCTCTTTATAATGTTACAAATACAATTGTTGTTTTTTGTTCTTTATTCACAGTATTAAGAATACTGAAATTATGACTACTACACTAAGAATTTTGATGAGTTGTCTATTCGTGGCAAATCCCATCCTTGATGCCAATGGGATATTCTACGAAGAAATTTCAGAAGGTGATGGCAACACAATCATTGAAGACTCAATGCAAACGACATCAATCATACACAGATCATTCCATGCATGCTCAATGGAGAAAGATTGCAAGTACGTCATTAAAGAATTGGCAAGTGGAAAGTTCACTCTGTACAATCGAGAAAGTGATCTTCCTCTAAAAAGGACAGGGCTTCGTATCTGGAAGAAAACCTATCATGGTAAGACATTGTTCAGTGTCAAAAACTTGAAAACAATGTTCCAATTATGACTTTTTTGTACCTCCGAAACTGAATAGACTAATGACGTTTATAACACTGACGATAAAGGGGGAAGCATGTATAACGAAAACAAGACACAGTAAGTAGACTGCGGCTCGAAAGTGGAAAACAAATGTACACGACAGTTGTGCAGAATATTCTGTAAGAACTTGCTGACTGGTCCAGTCATTGTAGGCCTAATAGAACTCAAACTCGTTCCTAGCTGTGTATAAAATAAGGCCACATATTCCAGGCAAATAACTAAAATGTCATGAGCAGACAATAAAACTAACAAAATTTGGCACCAACTCAGTTTAAAATGACATATTCAAAGCAAGATATTAAAGTTTCGTTGAGAGGCTAGATGGCAACTTCTTTAGGCAGAGACCAATAGAGTGGCTACTTTGGGTTTATGAAAAGGCACTAAAATATGCACCTAGGGTAAAATTGAATAACACTTCATTACCCTTAATAATAGGGTCTGTGATACTACAACGATTAGAAGAGGGATGGCCCTGCTCTATAGAGGTCAATTGCTTGACAGAAAAAGTGATAAACACCAACTTATCTTGAGATAAACAAATACAATCTAATCATAAAAAAATCTATCTCTGCTATACATTGAAATGGGCTTTCAGACATTTGGTCGAGAGTTTGGCTATTAGAAGCTTCATAAATCATGATGAAGATCGAAAAACTGCAAAATTCGCAAAAACTTCTGAGTGAAAGCTTGTATCACATTCACATAAGATCTGCATAGCAAAACGCGTCATTGCAAAGAAAAATCACCAAAGAGAATAGAATAGAGTCATTGACAAGGGAATAGAAAGTCGAACAATCCATGTTAAGAACTGCGTGATATAATAATGTTGAATTGTGGCTAAAAACATATTTTTTTGCAGAATTTAACTCATTGAAATAATGGAGGAAGGTAAATTAAACTAGTTCGAAGTAGGAAGGATCGCGTCGAAACATTAATTATTGAATTAAGAATGAAATGCCAATCTATAAGATGAAACAAAAATGCGATTGTTCCCTAATTTCATATTACCAGAGTAATATTTTTGAAAATGACATGGCTCTCTTATCTGTAAGAATTTTTGCATGTCCTTTATCATAAAAGTCCATTAGACATGAGTCTTTTATGGAAAAGAGTCCCATTTTCACCTTTCTCCGTCCTCTTTTGATTTTAGCTGTAAAGCGAAATTTTTAATTTTTTCGGTTTTGAAGTAGCAAAACGATTATAGAGTAATTGATAGCCAAATTGCATAATATTCTTGATTTAATTGTAGAGACGAATAAATTGCGATGAAATATAGGCAGAAACCCACAAAAAGCAAAAACGACTGTAATGGGAGCTGTGGAAGTAGAGAAATGTCCACCTGAAATTCATTGAACTTTTGCCAGCAATATCAATTTCATCAGAAATTGCCGCCCTGACTTTTGGTCTAATCAAGTTCTTTCAACTTCAAATTGTCATATATCCAAATCCACGAGTCTGATTTTGCTGAAATTTGCTTTATTATTTGTAACTGGTTTGAGAGCATATTCTCAAACAAATATGCCACTTTCAAGGTAATCACAGAGATCTAGAAGCTTGCTTTTAGGGAAGCTCTGTGCCATCCCAAAACCTATATTTCTGAAAAGCTGCACATGAATGCTGATTACCTTTTTCCTGAAAATTGCAGAACTGTTGTATTCAGTTTCTGAAATGGGTGCGGAATTTCTGGTACCTTTGGAAAAACATCCTGAATTAAAACATGGTAGCAAATGTCTTCAAAAAAGTCTCATTTCGGCCTACAAATCTGCAAATGTTGTAGCGCACTGCTGACTGGCTCTCAAAGATGCTCATTACAGATAAGATATTATATACTTATTAGAGACGAAATTACGATAAATTTACTAGAAAGAGTCCATATTGGTAAACCGTCAGGAATCAAAGCTTTTCTAGCCTGAATATATGGAAATACAGTGAGTATGTGTACGGGTGAAACATTAAAAATCCAAAATGACATGAGTTTTTTCGTGTCACAAAGTAAGTTTATAGCAGAAACTACGTAAGAGAGGCTGTAATTTTCAAATCTTGATCTGGACATTAGGTAGAAGGAATAGGAGAAAGGTAAAAGGAATTGAAGAAAGTGACATGACATTCTTAAATCCTACATGAAAATGAATTACATGGTTGATTAGAGGAGGCTTTGATTGCTATAGAACAATTTCAGAAAGTAAGTAACTTATTTCTAAATTGCTAGAAAATTGGAAACTTTTCAAAATTTGCGATGCTTTTGTTTCATGCGGACAACTATTTCCATTTTGCCCCGCAGAGCGGCCTGTTATAAAACACTATGTTCTAGTATGATATTATGTTGTAGTATGAAATTATGTTGTAGTATGATATTATTACAACACTATGTTTGAAAAGCATTACAAAGTTAGCATTAAATAATGAATATCCAACTAAAGGTTTACTCTTTAGAAAAACCAAAGTTTCTCCAAAACACATAGTTAGATTTTAATCTCTTCTCTCCATTAAATGAATCCGAAACATAGCTTCTGCTCTATGATTTCTGTTTAAAGCAGAGAAAAGAGCACATGTTGTTTACTACAAAAGCAATTGAAAGTTGCTAAGCTTCTTTCTTGCTATACAAGTGAAATGAAACAAGAGGTATTTTAGCTCGAGCACAGAAGTAGGTTAGCAGTAACAATATGACATTCAAATTCAATTTGAACACACTTTGAAGTAACCAACGTTGTGCGACTTTTGCATATACTAGATTTTGCCAGATTTTACTCCCGTTCTCCTGACAATATGGATTTTGATTCCCTGGTTGCTCTGAAACGAGAGTAATAACATGTGTATTTCAATGTAACAATTGACTTGCCACCTTAGACTAGCAAATAAAGGTAGTAAATTTAATTTATTAGGCAATTTCCCTCTTCTTTGGCAGCAAGAGTTTCATTTCTTACCATAATCAATGGTTTAGTCAAAGAGGAAGGCAGCATGACAACTTTCTGCTTTCTAAAATCTTTGCTCTTCACTGTTTTGCTACCTACTAGACGAAATGTTGCTGAATTGCTAATAGGCTTGTAGCAAAAGCAAAGTATTTTGACTACATCACAGACCATGATAATTGATCTATTTCTTTTATTCAAAGGATGAACTTTGCATGAAATTCCCATATGGGAAATAGCTGGTGAAGTATTTTTTGCTTTGGCATAGAATGCATCTCCTAATATGATGTTTGCGACTAGCAATAAGGAGCTTCGATGATATTGTTGCAAATGTTTTTCAAAAGACGCATCCTTCAATTTGCCCTACAAAGCATCTTGATGTCATATCTTCTACTTACCAACATAATTTGAACCAGGTTTGATGCAATCAAAAGTGATTTTGCAGTTTAACTGGGAAAAAATCCATTTTCTACGAGAGCAAAGTTAGGGGATAGAGGGCCTTTTCTTCACGTGTTTTTATGTTGAAAATGCCTTGCTCTCTTCAAAAGGTACGAAGTCGGAAACTCATTTATTAAATTTCTGCTCTCTTACAGAGTTGATGATATGCTTCATAATTAAAGATTGGCTCATGTGAATATTTACAGAGTGTTAATCAATCTGTTCCAATAATGAGACTTTCTGGAATAAATTGTAACTTTTGCTCATCACTTGTTCATGGTGGTAGCAAATATTGGCATTCACATTAAGAATACTTAAGTCACTCCTCTACACCATGACGTCCCTAACTTTGCTGGGAAAGCTAGTATTCCGGCAAAACATGCTTTAATTACAATCCTTGCTCAATATAAGTACAATCCTCACTGAATATAATTCCAACGGAACATTGCATTTTATGACTCATAGTTGAAATACTGTGAACTGTCTCTAAAGCGGACACCGTCGGGACTTTAAAGAAGTTTCCGCTTTAAAGAGGTGTCCGCTTTATAGAAAATTGTCATATCTGAGTGCGGAGGAGCTCAGAAACAAAGAGAAATGTCGCTTCAATAATTAGCATTATAAGAGTTACAAATGATCAAGTTCTTCTATGTATCGAGGAACCTAAAAATCTAGAGGATAAAAGCACTGTCGCTTTGATGAATAAGATAGTTGGGCATGTTCCCAAAATATCAGTGTATAGATAGAAATGTTCCTGAAGCTTAAGAACAGTTACATTGCTTCTAGAGAGTAACTGCGGAAAAAGAAAATAGAGGAGATGGTTACGGACTGCAAATTTTTAGTAGAAAGTGACACGAGAGCTGTGGAGATTGGTTTTGCAAAAGGTTCAGAAAGAAAAAGAATTGTGTAAAAATCTAGGCGCCGACAACCAAGAACGAAAGTGTCAAAAAAGAAAGGAGCCATAGACATTAGACATGAAATATAACGTAAAGATACAGTGTAACTCATTTTTGATTGATTAATCGTTAAATTCTTCTCTTGAAGCAAAAGAGATATTACTACTGTCCGCTTCAAAAAGGTGCATAATGCACTTGGGACAAAGAAATAATGTCCATTGTCCGTTTTAAGAGGTGTCCGTCTTATAGAATATGAACATACAGGATTTCCTATAGGGGCTGGCAGGGACTTCCCAAAAGTGTCCGTCCTTAAGTTGTGCTCGCCTAATAGAGAGGTGTCCGCTTAGAGAGAGTTGACTGTACTTTGAAGACAATGCTATCTTTCAGTACTACTCTAACTAAATACATTTCTAATCTCTTTCTGGTCAAGTAAAAGTTGCTTGCTTGAGATCTGGCGGGAAACTTGAACCTTTGCTGACGCAACCTCGACATATCAACACATCAAAATTTGCAACGAAATAATCTTAAAATAAAAAGTTAAAGCAGAGAGTGGTTACTTGATCAGCTGAGCTCAGTTGCAAATGACTTAATGCTAAAAGTATTAATAATTTAATACCACTAATCAAGTTGTTTTAAAACATTTAGCTGCATTGAAACACTTAAGACTTTACGCACAATTAGTCATCGTGTCATATGAATGATCATATAATTGAAATTTCGATATTTTCGTAACAGAAAAGGCAACCCTCGCAACTATTTGTTGGCAGATAGCTTCATGCTTCTAGTCCTAAGCCCTGGCCAAACGTGAAAGAACAACTCGACGAACGATGCTCATCTTTCATGTTTTGCAAATGTTTGTCGGTTTGGCCACCCTTTTCGATGATAAATTTCATGTTGGGCAATGTTCAGTGTTGTTCGAAAATTATTTGATGAAGATCAAAACGTTTCTCGAACTTTTTCATGTTCTGCAAATGTTCGTCGCATTTCTCCACTCTGACAAACATTTCAAGGAACAAATGAGAGTTTCCAATGCACGCAAGCGTATATATGAAGCTTTCCGACCAAAATTTGCTTAGTTCTTTGAATATTATTGAATTTGAATGAATCTAAAAGTGATCGCATTTAAAGAATCATGAGCAAATGCATAGAGCAGCAAGTTTAGGGCTAAAACAGAATGATTTTAGGAGCTGAGCCCAAGTGTTTACATTTATTCTTTTCTAGTATCTAACAACTCTGCACTTAATATTTGTACCAGGAAATATCATTTTCGATAAGACCATGCTCAACTCTCGTCATTTCCATGCTCCATTCGTATCTTTCTTATACTTCCAGCAAAGTCACGCGAGTCTGCATACTTAATTGCTTACTTCTGTGTTGGCGCCTTTTCATTGCAAAATGTTCGTTGAAATGTTCGTAACATTTAGCCAGAGCGGCCAAACGCAACAAGCAATTCATCGAACATTTGAAGGGAATGTTGAACATTGTTTGTAAACTTGTTCATCGCGTTTGGCCAGGGCTTTAGTTTACAAGAACTCAGACCGAAAATCTTAGAGAAACATAATAAAATTTTGGAGAAAAGTGAAGACATATTTTGAGGTTATACTCACAGATGGATGGTCGTGGCGTCAATTAATGTTTATGAAATTAAAATTTTTATATTTTTGTAACAGAAAAAATAACCCTCGCAAATGTTTGCTAACAGATAGCGTAATATTTGAACTCTTAACATGCAAAAGTTCAGACCGAAAAATTTAGATAGACATTGTCACATTTTGTCCAAAAAATTAAGACTTTTCTTTTATAATGATAAAAGAAACAAAATTAAAATGTTTTAAAATGCTTTATATCATACTTTTATTTAAATTTGGAAACTATTTCTGACTTCTTCGTCCAAAACTTGTATAGATAGCATATTTTGATATTGAAAAACAGCTACCATCTTAGAAATTTGCGAAGTTTTTATTCAACATGTAAATTCAATATGGTGGATTACGCAAGAAATGAAGCAAGATTTTTAAAAATTTGAATGGCTCTAACTTTAAAACAGTAGAAGATATTGACCTAAATTTCAGAATTGATGTTATTTCATGGATTATAGTAAATCTTGTTAAAATAGAGTAAATCTGAAGACTATGGCTAAAATTCCTAAAATTTTGTCCCTCATTGGCAAAGAATGGCTTGTTTAACCGGTTGAAAAGGCTGTTTGAGATTCAACAGTTTAAACAGTTCTTCCTTTGAGATTCATGGAATCAATGCAACAGTTTTCTTATTACTTTTGATTGCGCGATTAGCATAGGAAGAGCACCAGCTTGACCTTAGCACTTTGTGACGATATTCCTACATCAAAATTTTCAACAACAACTTGTATTAGGCAGGACTTGTCATGAGCAACTAACACCCGTGTGTCAAGTAGAATACGCAAATAATTATGCGCTTGCATTTGCACTGCTGAACCACCTTTTACATTCGCATATGGAGATCAGATAGAGTGATGATGCAAACATCTCAAATGGTTAAGCTTGGGATTGAACCATTGCATTATAGATATGGTTGCATGAAGACTTAGAGGTCTAAGTGAATAAAGTTCCTGTTAAAAGAAAATGCAGGGTAAGATAAACTAAACTAGGCAGATACGTAGTAGGTAAATACGCAATAATAAATAATTCTTCAAAGTTAATCTTTTTATAACAGGTTGAAAATTCCTACCATTTCTGTTGCAAATTAGCATTATCCTTTGTCTCATGTGCTTTTTTCAATGCAACAACTACTAATGGACATGACTTGAGGTGTAAATTTTTGCATAGAACCTCTAACTTAGAAACTCCCGAAATAGAAAACCACAAAATTGCAAGACTTTTCATTCTTTCTCTAGGATACAGCACAAAGAGGTCTGCAGTTTTTAAAAATTTGATTAACAATAGCATCGAAATCTTATTCGGATTGTTTTCTCAACTTCTGACCACTTTTGTTTTATTTATGACACAGAACCAGTAATAACGTATATAATTGTGTTATTACTTTCTTTATTAGTTCTTGGTAAGCATACATAATGCATTACGTGAGTTTATGATTCACTGAAACTTTATTGTATGCATCTAGACATCAATGAATGTGACAGTCACCCTTGCGCCAATGGAGGTATATGTGAAGACAGATTGGCAAGTTTCAAGTGTACGTGCGCACCAGGATATACTGGAATTCAGTGTCAAATAGGTAGATATTACTCTATCTTTTCTAAAATTTAACTGTCTGTTTAGTGCTCTCACTCAGTAATGACAGAAAGTATAAATGTAACTTATATACTTACAAGACAGATAACATAGAATAAATTATCAAGCAGGCTCTTTAAGGGAGCTTTGCAAATTAAGTACCAGAAACTGTTAGATTAAGAAGAACAGTTTTGGATATCAAAGTCTTTTAGATTACATTTCTAACAACGCCAAGATACTAAGCAGAAGATAGATGTTATAGCATTTTTGCGCTTTTAATCTTCGTTTTTGAAGCCAATAGCTATGTTTTTGAGACCACAACTGCATTTCGTTTATTAGCTGTCCTGTGCGCATGACCAAAAATATTTCTCCCCGGAAGCACAACTACTCCAAGGAGGAGTGTAATTCTTAAACGACCCTTATTCAAGGAGTTCCAGTCAAGGAATCCCACACATAAGGGAATTGTCATGAAATGTAAAACAAACCGAAAGTGAAGGATTTAAGTATTTACGCAAAATTTATGTAGCCCAATGCAAGAAACAAAGATAAACGTCTTGGCTTCAGTGTAGTACCTTCACATACAGTATTGCCGCTAAATAACTCGGTGCTCTGAATAACGCCACCCTCTGAAGAATGCCTCACTTCTGGGAACGCAGCGCGAAAACGTTCACAACATGAAAAAGGACTGTGATGGAGAAAATGATATTGCTAGTTTTGATAATTTTCATACTGTGAGCGCATATTATTTTAATTTTGAAATATACTTAACACAGCCTTTGTGATACTTGCTTAGGAAAAGAAAACATTATGTAAAGTTTCATTTTTCATTTTGAAATTAACGCTGCCTTCCAAAGAACCCCGCCCTCTAATGAGCACTGCATCATACAGTTCAGTTGAAGTTATTCGTCAAATTTCAATACATAATACTGGCAATGCGGTACCCGTAAGTAGCATACCCTCAAAGAGTCTTAAAAGCAATTCATACACTTTTGCACCTGCTCTACATAGAATTCTAAATCAGGATATAGCACAGAACAGTTTTCCTGAAAAACTTAAGGAAGGCAACATCACTCCCTTACATAGGAAAGATGATGCATGATTAAAAACCATCTATAAGCCAATAACATGTCTCCCCAGCATTTCAAAACTTTTTGGGAGAATATTGGAAAGTCAGATAAAGAACTCACAAATGGCTTTTTCTCTTCATACCTTTGTGGTTTTTGCAATATTCATAGCACTCAACACTCCTTTCTCAGATTTGTTGAATGCGCAAAAGGATTATTAGATTACGGAAGAGCTACTGGTGCTGTATTAATAGATCTATCGAGGGCTTTTTACTGCTTAAACCATGATCAGCTGATTGAAAAATTGGGAGTTTATGGTTTTGGATAGGAAGTGCTGACTGAAATACGTACCTACTTAGATGGAAGAAGGCAGAGAGTAAAAATGAATGGATCAGTTAGCTCCTTGAGAACAAGAAGTTAAGGTGTACCCCAAAGATCCGTTTTAGGACCCCTCCTTTTCAATGTTTACATAAACGACCTTCTGATGACAAATAATGACACTGAATCGTGCAAATAAACAGACGAAAGGATATACTATGCGTACGACACAAGCGCTGCACAAGTCATTCAAAAGTTAGAGTCTGCTTTATAACAGTGCATTATGGTTTGTTAATAATAATACTAATACAATAGCAATGAATGGGAACAACAAAGTAAGAGCAATAAGCGCTTGGGCAGTGGCTGTTGGTGTTAAGATTGCTCAGATGTCAGTGACGTTGTTTTTGAGATTTTGATTGACTTTTTGTTGAGTTAGAACAATAGAGTAGTAATTTGATTTATATCACGTGAGGGGTTTATTCGATTGTAAGATTTTTTTGTTATATATATGCAAATATTCAAAAGTATACACAACATTAGCGCTTTACCACACTACAAGGACGATACCTAGGAGTGCAAGATGTCATGACAACTCCGCAGCCATTGACATTTAGGATACGTCATCATCAACAGATTGTTCGATTACGACCAGCCCTGGCCCTCTGCACCATCAGTCTCCAGCCGTCCTGGTCCTGTGCCAGTCGAACTGCTTCTCTGATGCCCATACCGGTTAGCTGGCGAATGTCGTCCCAGAACCGCGTTTTAGGACGTCCTCGCCCTCTGGAGCCAAAGACCATGCCGGTCAGGAGCACATTGTCGAGGTTGTCGCTGCGTAGGATGTGTCCGATGAATTTGAGCTTTCTTGCATTGATGATGTCAATCAATCGATGTTCACAGTTGATTTGTTGGAGCACTTCTTCGTTGGTTTTCTTCTCTGTCCAGCCGATACGACGCAGACGTCGGTAACACCAGAGCTCGAAGCTGTCAGTTCTATTTCTGTCAGACTGTTTGAGCGACCAGCATTCAGCTCCGTAGGTGGCAATAGGGAACACTAATGAGGTGAGAAGTCGTTTTTTGGTTCGAAGACAGATGTTTTTGTCTTTCCATATCTTTGTTAGAGCGACAGTCGCGTTCTTAGCAATCGCAAGTCTCCTATTTATCTCCACACTGACATCGTAATTGTCTGTGAAGAGTTCTCCAAGATAAGTAAATTTTTTTGACGTTCTCTATCGGCTCATTGTTGATTAATTTAATGATCATTTGGTCGTTGTCAACGGGATTCTTTCTGATCTTCATAACTTTTGTCTTCTTTGGATTGAGAAAAAGTCCTGATTTTTCACTTTCCGGACACGTAACTGCACGAAAATTAAATTTACAACTACAATAAGCATACAAGTACTAATTACTAGAGATTACTAAAGAAAAGAAAACATTTTTAGGTTTGCTTTATTTTATTCGTGGGCCTAACTTTGGGCAGTCAAAATCGGTATATATCAATAGCTAAGTAAGTTTATCGACAAATTGGATGAAATTTTGCCCAGTGTGCCTAACCGTCCAAAATAAAACAAACATGGAGAAAATCTGAAAGATGGGGGGTTGTGACTCTGGAAGACATAAGATAATTTATTAGTCAAAACGACCAGTTTTGTGAATGAACTCCAGAGTATGTTCGAGTACATGTTTATTAATATCACTAGGAAGGTCTTTATCACCATACAATAAAAGTTGCAATAGAAGTTTGTTAGAAATGGTACTGACTTGAACAAATGGTCATGGTACTACTGAAATTCTAGCGAGAAGATCTCGTCGATAGTTATAATACAAAGGGAAAAGCAGAAAAAAGTGCTCTGAATCCTCAACGCCATCACTTGTAGGGCACAATGGATTTATGGTATCCTTAAAGTTGTGCTTAAATTTATGAAGATTTAATTTACTAAGACCGACTCTTATTTGGGAAAGATATGATACGCCTATTGGGTCATGAATACCAAAGATAGATCTGACAGGGGGACGAATTTTAACAAAGTCTTATGCTTAAACGCAGCAACTGATGGTGCGTTTCTAATCTCTGGGTCAAGCGTATTCCACTCAGATATGCAATCAGGATAAAAACTAGATCGAAAGTTTTCAGTGCTTGCCCCTATTCGCCCGACAGTATCATGGTTTCGAAGTGCATATTTGGACTGATGAGGTGTTGGAATTGGATCTTTAGTATACTGGGGAGTGAAATTATTCAAGATCTTGTTGAACGAAGTCATGCGTCTACTCTACCTGTGACAGCTTAGCGACTCCCAACGAAGCTCCCCATAGATTTTCTCACGCGATGTTCCCTTCCATGCTCTTGTTGTAGTAAGAGCAGCTGAATATTGAAACGATTCAATTTTTTCCATTAAACTTGCCAAAATGATATTTTGGCTATAATTGCATACTTTAGCTGGGATATGATAAAGAACATCTCCATAGTCTAGGTGAGGACGCACATAGAGCTTGTACAAATCATTAAGGGTATGTCTGGGTAAATATTTGGAGAGATATTTTAATAAGCTGATCCCCTTTCTCGCTTTAGAGATGGAAGATTTAATATGAGCTGAAAAGGAAAGCTTTGAGTCAAAAATAAGACCTAAATTCTTATGTTCGTCAACTTGCTTTACGAGTATGTTATTAAGAGTATAACAGGATGATCCACGGCAAGGCTTTTCTTTGAAAACCGTAATTCGACAGCCTGTTTTTGCGGATCAGAATTGAACGACATTCTCCAGTTGTGTGCCACTGACTTACTAGTGCAAGGTCACGGTTGATTTTTTCAGAAGCAGCATTTGGATCTTGAACAACCGTAAACAATGATGTGTCATCAGCAAAAAGGTTAACATTGCACTCCAGATGAGCAGTGAGATCGTTGATATGGATGAGAAATAGCAAAGGTCCTAGGATAGAGCCCTGGGGTACCCCCGCCAGAACATTTCCCCATGAAGAACATTGACCATTCAAAACAGTCAACTGCTTGCGTTCCTTGAGAAAACTTTGAAAAATAGATAACAGGTTGCCTGACACACCACATCGTTTCAACTTATAGATAAGGCCATCAGCCCAAACTCTATCAAATGCTTTCGAAATATCCAGGTATAAAGAACGAACGTAAAATGGAACGTTACAATCAAATGCTTCATAAATTGAGTGGGTTAAAGAAAGTAATTGACTAATTGTTGAGTCGCCTGGATGAAAACCTGATTGATTGGGATTTAAAAATTGACATGAAACAAGATGGGATTATAAAGAGTTGTAAACCAGTTTTTCAAATGTTTTCCCAAATATTGGTAGGAAGGAAATGAGGCGATAATTAACTTTCAATTTTTTTTCGTTTTTCTTATAAACCGGGACAACACTAGCACACTTCCACACTTCAGGAAACACAGCATTTCTTGAACAGTTTGTGAAAATTATTTTAAGTGGAGTCACTAAAGAGGAATCACTTGATTTAATCATTCTTATGGATATTTCGTCCCAATCATGTGCCTTATTGGGATTAAGAGATCTTATAATAGCCAGTATTTTTTCCTCAGAGATAGCCACATCATTTATCAAGGTATAACTTACTGTGGTTTCTTCTTGTGGTATAAGTACTTGTATTAATTTCTGTACATTGAAGAACGAAATGGTCATTAACCAACTGAGATTTTTCAGAAAAGTCCGTAATGAATACTCCATTCTCAAGAAGGGGTGGTATAATGGGAGTTTTCGCCTTGTTCAAGACGGTATTTAGCAGAGAACAATAGGTTTTACTAGATTTCCCTTGATTTGCTAGAGATGCACCAGTTTTGCGAAGATAAATTTGTTTAGCTTCATCAATCATTTTTGCACCATCAGATATCATCTTCTGTATTCCTTCAAACTTACCAGCTGGCCGACCGTTCTTCACAAAGTTTTTATAGGCATGACTCTCTTTCCTTAGAAATTTCCTTATAGCTTGTGTAATCCAGGGTGCTTGACGAGGATTAATCGTTCTGATTTGATTTGGGATGAAATTAGAATAAATATTCAGAAGGACCTCATTGAGTAGTTTGACTTGCTCATTAGGGCAAGAAATCTTGTCAAGGTGCTCATGCCATTTAAACATTTCAATACATTTCCTGATGGCAGCAAAATCTGCTTTATCATAGTGCCAAATCCTGCGAGTATACGGAGGCAGCGATATATTCGAAACTGACAACCTTCCATAAATAATTTGATGGTGAAAATGGCTATGTAATGACGGATGAACTCCACAATCTATAATAAGGTTGGGATGATCAGTGAAAATAAGATCAATGCAAGATTTGGAATCGCCCACTAAATGGGTTGGCTCAGAAATCAACTGATGAAAACCGATATCAGCGGTTGTTTGCTCGAATAATGTTCCCTCCATATTTTAGGAATCATTTTCCCACCATTGAGTTGAGCAATAGTTGAATTCACCCATGATGATCACACAATAGGGATCTTCCGCGCGTAGTTTGGAAAATAAAATTTCAAAGTTTATTGTAAAATTGTCAAAATCACTCTGATCCTAGTTCGGACTCCTATAAACCACAACAAAAAAGTAATTTTTATTATTCACTTCTATCTTGCAAACAACGCACTCAGGGACAGTCACTAAATACGACTTTTGCAGGGGAGAGAATCCTTTACATACAGTCCAACACCACCCCTTTTTATATTTTGAGGGTGGTCATTTCTATGCAAAGAATAGACATCTAATGAAAGTATTTCTTCATCGACGGTACTATCTAGTTGAGTTTCAACGAGTCCAATCAAGTCATAGCTATACACGGAATTATATGCTTCCATCAAGGATACTCTCAGAAAGTCATGCGCAGCAATACTATTCAAGTTCCAACAACAAAATTCAAGCGTTTTTGGACCAGGATTTATCTCAATATCACAACTGAGCAGGATAGTCCCAAGACACAACTGTATCTGTAGTCTATTACATGTATTATTTGCAATAGAAAACTGGACATCCCGGCAGGAACAAAACTTGGATCGCATACGAATAATAACACCTAATGGAATTCGTTTAAAAACTGTAACAAAGACATCCTCCTCTATCCCCGCAAACCGAAGTATACAGGCGAACAAAAGCAAGAAGCGTAACCGGTATTGTACGAATGCAAAACAAGCATTTACGACATTGAAAAAATTGGACTTTACGGCTTTAATCACGGGGAATAGCCTCACAATTGCAAGAAAGTACTCCATTCCAGCTCGCCATTGTTCAATCTCAACTCGCATCGACAAAAGGAAATCCTCTCGCTGATGCACAGGGGTTGTAATACGCAATCCAACCACAATCAAAAAGTCCCATAGAGAATAGTAAAAAGTGTACTTTACGATGAGCAAAACAAAAATAAATAATACACACACAAAAACGCAATAATCAATAATTGAGAAAAAAATAAGAATTCCAAGGACTCTGGAATTAGGAGTATGGACTTTTCACTTGATAAAAGTCATTTTTACATTTTAGTATGGCTCAAACTATACTAAAAATTTATATGGTTACTACTCGGGTACTCCCACAGGCCAAATTTACCCAGTAGACTTTTAAAACACGCTCTAACAGCAAAAGATACTTAAATTAAAAATTAAAAGATCTACATCAAGACCACTAATACTCATGCTGATAACAGTGGGGGTATGATTATACTTAAATAACACAACAGAGACCACCAAGGCCATATGTAAAAATATAAATAATCTTGTATTATAAACAACGCAACAACGCAACACCTATTGCATATAAAATATGCATATCAATACTGAGATTTTAACTTAATCTGGCAGTTTTAGCGATAAATTCCTGCTCATTATTGAAGAAGATAAAGTTAACACTTTTCATCCTAACTCCAATGTTACAATTGATATCAGCAAATGCAAAATCCATTCCGGTCTTGTTTTTTATGGCTTCCTCTGCCCATAATAAAAGAGCTAGCCATTTCTTAGTAAGATCTAAGAAAAATGATGCTTTCTTACATTTCTTCCTATTTTTATAGACTAGAGTCCTCCCTCTAAAGGACTTAAAACGCATGATGAACTGTTATTTACTTTGCTCGGAAATACGTCCAATTCTGTGTGCTTGGTCAATTGCCTCCTCAAGCAGATCCGTACCCCATACCCTTAAGTACATCATAAACTCTCTCAGTGCAGTCTTCCTTGTCGCTTTCAGCTGGTAAAGAGACTGCATTAAATCTCAGGCACATTCGTAGGCTATACTGCTCGCCATCATCAATCCTTGCATCCAAGTTCTCTAAGACTTTAGACAATCCCTCCAACTCATCAATCCTTCTCTCGAGATAGTAACTTTTCTTGTCATTTTCTTGGTATTTATGGTCGAAATTTTTCCTCCAATCTATTAATGGATGTGTTGATAGTGTTGAGAATCCAAGCTGTTTCAGGTAATTCAGCAATTTGCGTTTGCACAGGTTTCAGGGCATGTTCGATTGTTTTTTTCATATCTTCCCTCGTTGCGGCCATGCTGCCTTGAAGTCGTGTCTTGATCGGCATGAACTAATATTACTCTTGGGCCAATTGCTGAACCATTAGCACTCAATGTACATTCAGGATTCTCAGCCCATGCGACAAGTGTTTTTAGCAAAACATTTATAAATTATGATGTGACTAGTATATTTGATAAGAACATCCAAAAAACATGTCTATCCTTTCCAAGCGTCCACGCATCCCCATCGTCATCGTAAGATGGTGAAGGATAGACCATTGAAAGAATGATATAGAACTTTAAGGGTATTTGTTCACATGTTAATAGTTTTGAATTATGTTTGAGTGATTGATTGATAGGGGATAGTTGATTAAGCAAGCATTTAAAATTGTTTAGTTGTTTAAGTAGGATTGGATTTTGAACGGAATGTGATTTGGGGATTGTTTTGGCAGTGTTGTTTGATTGTTTGTTGAATAGCTAGTTATCGAGCACATAGGAACTTTTAGGGTAGAGTTGATTATTAATTATAGCAATTTAAAATCTAATAGTTGCCATAATTAGATATGGAGCATGAATACTGCATTGGAATAAAAGTGAACTGAATGGACTGGATAGTAAATCTAGGAAGAAAATGGCAATGTATGGAGGGTTACACCCAGAAAGTGATGTGGACAGACTATGCATGGAGAGGAAAGAAGGAGACAGAGGTCTTATAGGTGTGGAGCGATGTGTCAGAGAAGAAGAAAATAGTTTGGGTTACTGTGTAGCCAATTGGGGTGAAAGTTTTATCAGGGGAGTTGCTGCAGCTGGGACAATTAGGATGGAAGGGATGATTACCAGTGGAGAATTTAGGAAAAAGAAAAAGTAAGAACTGAAACAAAAATGGAGTGACAAGAGAATGCATGGCCAATTCGTTGGGGAAAGGCCTGAGAAAGTTGATAAGAATGAAACGTGGCTATGGTTATCAAAAAGCGATTCAAAGATAGGAACAGTGGCAGTACTGTGTGCTGCACAAGAACAGGCCGTTAGGACAAATTATGTAAAGTACCGCATTGAGAGAACCAGTGAACGTCCATTGTGTAGGTTATGTGGAAAAGGGGTGAAGGTGTGCAACAGTTAGTAAGTGAATGCGAGAAGCTGGCTCAAAAGGAATATAAACGACGTCATAACAATGTGGCAAAGAAAATTCATTGGGACCTTTGCAAAAAGAATGAATAGGATTGCAAGGAGAACTGGTATCAAAACGTGCCAGAAGGAGCAGTAGAAAATGAAGAATTTAAATTGTTGTGGGATGTCAGTATTCAGTGTGATAATGTGATAGAAGCAAGAAGACCAGACATAGCTGTATTTGACAAGAAAGGACACAAGAGAATAACAATTGGTATTGCTGTACCAGATGATGTAAGAGTAGGAGAGCAAGAATCAGAACAGGTAGAAAATTACCAGAAATTGAAGAGAGAGATTGGTAGGTTATGGAAGTTCAAGCATGTGGAAGTTGTGCCTGTAGTTATAGGAAATCTTGGAAGTTTCACTATAGACTTTGAAAAGTGGATTAAGAAACTACATTGGAGTGATGCAAAAGACTGCTTTGTTAAGAATTGCAAGAATGTTGCGGCAAGTGTTAGGACTTTAGAGAAATGAACACTCTGTTAGCCTATGGTCGTTTGTTATAGCTCGCCTAACAGAGGAATTGACGGTAATAACAACTGCCATAACACAATCTGTAGCAAATGAGATTATAATAACACTTTATGTAACGTTGGCTACAGACGAAATAGTTAAGAAAAACTAATGCTGGCCAACTGATATTCCTATTTGCAATAGTTCTTTACATATTATACAGTAGCACATAAACCCGTCTAATCTTTAATTTTAAATTTAAATCGTCTCTCATTCTTAGCAAAGCTTGTCATGTCAGGGGGTGTGTTCCATAGCATGCTTCCTCTAAATTTCATTGAATTTACTTCGTACCTCACTGTTTTCGCAATTTGTCATTGGACAAGATCTGTCATTCTAAGATTCTAAGATGTGGGCCTATGTTCCAAGATATCCCACAGAAAGGAAGGAGTTTTTTATGTTAGACACTTGTAAACTTCCAAAGGCAAAGCTTGTAAATTTCTAATATGTATGGTATGCTCACCTCTCTTCTGCAGAAGTACTTCAAAGGTAGATCCATAATAGACCAGTAGCGCTCTCAGGGCACGTTTATGGAGTCTATTAATTTTGTTGTTTGATGATTTCCCACTAAATACCCAGATCAGCAGACAGTAATTGAAACTGGATAGAACAAAAGCTCTATATAACACATCATTTTTACATTCAAGATTTGGAGCAATTCTAGAAAAAGCTCTAGTTTTATTTGGAGTTTTCTTCCAGATTCATTGTACATACTGGTTGAAGTTCAACATAGAGTCAGTTGCTACACCCAATAACTTTACACTATCAGTCATCTGAATCAAACTCCCATTTATATCATTAAATAGTTTACATCCTCTTTTAGACCTATGAACAATATCTGAAATTTTTCCGAGGTTTGCAACCATTTCGTTGTTTTTATACCAGATAATTGCAATTTTCATGTCACTTTCAATGTTTGAGGCAACGGAATCTAGGTTTTGCCTACATGCATAGATTCTATTATTTTAAGCAAAGTTGAATACCTGAGAGTGATGTATCTCATAGAAGAAGTCATTATGAATACATTAAATAGGAAGGGTCCGAGTACAGATCCCTGTGGAACACCTGATTTGACTTCCTGCCAGGCACTAAAGGATGTGCCTATAAGTACTCTTTGCCTTCTTTAACAGAGAAATTTTGCATAAGTTTTAGACTGTTTATGCTAAATCCATAAGCCCCCATCTTAGCTAAAAGTAGTTTATGGGGGTGCACAGACATACGCTTTTGACCATGCTACACACTCCAGATTAGTCAATATGCATATGGATTGTTTTAATGTCTCTAATTAGGGTATGTTGGGTACTATGCCTCTCTCTAAATCCACATATAATGTCTGCCAGCTTAGGTCCCATAAATGGTACAATCTGCCTTTTCAGAAGGCGTTCGAAATCTCTATAGAAGGCAGATAGTACACTGATAGGTTGATAGCAGTTTTCAAAGTGTTGTTACTATCTTGTTAAACTGGCGATACATCAGTCAGTTTCAATGGATCAGGGAAAATGCAGGATTGGACCATTGAGTTTGCAATGTTTATCGCCCTATTCACAGAAAGATTTGATGTCACTTTTAAATGTGGGCAGGAATATCTTCACTATTTTTTCATTATATTTAGGCAGTTTATTTCATCCCACACCTCATAATATTCATGCACCTGAAAAGCAAATTGAATGCTGAAAATTGCCATCTGTTGACCTTTGGCAAAAGTAGAGAGAAACTAATCAAAAGCTGCACGCAGTATCTCGGATCGCTACTTATGTTGATAAAGAAAAACTAAGACATATTATAAAAGCGTTCTTGCTATCCCAATTTAACTGCTGCCCCCAAATCTGGATGTATTATGACATACGAATGAACAAAAAAATTAGCCGTAGTCATGAAAAGGCCCTGCGCATTTTATATAATGATGCATTATCTACCTTCATTGCTTTATTTACTTCAAAAAGATTATTCAATTTCAGTTCATCAGTGGCACTTACAGCTACTAACATTAGGAATCCATAAGAAAAATCAAAACGTTAGCCTTTGCTCTGTGAAAAGATATTTTGTACAGAAAACCTATCGCATAATCTACGAATGAGTAAACTTCAATTTCCAAGGTTCAAGACAGCATCTTATGGAATACAAAGTGATGTGCTTCTAGGCTCCTCATTGTAGCATACAGTGCCAAACGGAGCTAAGAATTCCATAACTATGCATGACTTCAAAAGCTTTATAAAGCACTGGGAAAGTCAGAGAAAATGTCCCTGTATACAATTCAAACTCTACATAGCGCAAGTTGGTTTCTTGACTCATTCTCTCTGTTTCATTCTTCATTACTTTACATTGAGAATATGTAAAGTTTCTACGAACACATTATTGCAATGATTTGTACTTGGTATGTTTTCGTAGTAGGAATAAGTTAGCTCTTTAGCTACTCAACTTATTGTAAATAAAGCAATTATTATTATTATTGTTCTTAATTATACAGAACTTTTAAAAAATTTTCATATATACTTCATTATCTTTATTCTATTTTGTTTTTCCCCCCATAGTTGCTACCATATATAGTTTTAAATATTATTAGCTGAGTAGCCAATTCTGCACTACCTAGTATTATAGTGGTGTACAATTTTATTGTAGTATTGATTAAATTAGTTGTTTAGAGATATTACTAGCCCGCATCCCCCTCCGAATAGAATAGTAGGAAGCACTCCCCTGGGGATTTCTACAGACTTCCCTGGATGTTGTTCTTTAAGATGAATTACTAAAATAATCACCATATTCTAATTTTTGGTAGTCTTCTCATAGTTTCATGGCATCTAATGCAGTAGATGAATCATAGTTGTTCTCTTTCTCTCCATCTTTTACTATCTCTTGCAACATTGGATAACTTTTCCCGTCTTAACTCTAAGTATCTCCATTATCTAATCTAATATCTTCAATATATGTCTTCCTCTTATTCTTTCCCCTACCAATTCAGCCTCCAAGATATTTTTTAGTCAGTTTTTCTGTCCATGATATCCTCATCATCTTTCTCCAGAACCACATTACTGTCGCCTTACGCTTTTGCTTCATATTTTTATTTATTGTCCACGACTTGCATCCATACAATAGCACTGACCAGATATAGCACTTCAACAAACGCTTTCTGCTCCCAATCATAAGCTCCTTGCACATGATAAAGTTTTCACATCCATAAATTGTTGGTAGTACCGAATCACTACCTTTTTCCATTGCTGCTGAATCTTACAATCATTATGGCATTACAGAATCATAGTGCAATCAATGTATTACAGAATCATAGTGCAATTAATGTATTACAGAATCATAGTGCAGTCAATGTAATAGTTTTTTAGATATTCATCAACACTTCAATCGGAAATATTCTTTTCCAAAAGTCATTACAACTAACGTTTCTTTGCTCTTTCATAGCCGCACGATCTTGTCTGGATTTGTACCGACATGGAAAGCAACAGAATGCCGTATACGAAGTCTTTGATCAAAGCAATCAACTTTATAAAGTTCTTTGCGACTTTGAAACAGATTCCAACAGAGTATGGACATTGATTACTTCTTTCTCATTAAGCAATAAGGATCAGTACAAGGTAGCATTTTCGATTGATTACCCAAGAAATGAGAACAATCCAAATTGGGTTGATTACAGGTAATCTATTCATCGTTGTTTCTACTCCATCAGAACATTCATTGATACTATTTTCAAAACTAGTTTACTCACTCACAGTTGCCAAGACATAGTTCTTTTTTCACTTGTCAGCATTTTGGAATTTCTGTCTTGCGTTCTATTTTAATCCTTTTCATGCTTTCCCCTTGTTCATAAATTTTACCCTTTCATCACTACGCTCATTCTTCCATAATGGATGTTTGCGCTTTAAGGGAGGAATGGAATTAGCACTCATGCTGAAATTTGCGGAAAGGGGGAGGAATGGGGCTTAACTGTAAATGGACATCTTTTTCAGTGCAGTATCTTTAAGAGAAAAGGGGATATTTGAAGGTCATTTAATCATCATATTTCTTCGCTAAAGACCGATAAATATATTGGTCAACAAAAATATAAGAACAGTATGCATGCCGTTTTCAAAGAGCTTCACTTTATCAATATTATTTGCAGTTCTTTAAGTACTCTCCAACTCTGTGTCCACACGGGCAGGAGGAGGGGCTGTTAAGCAAAAAATGGGCAAATATGGGCACGGGGAGGGAGGGAATCTGAAACTGGCAGAAATGTGCTGAAAACTCTCTATGGATGTGCCCATACTAAATCTAATCGATGTTTTTGTAAGTATCTTTACTTTTGTTTGCAAGTATTTTTCTCAGTACCTAAAAGTTGCATGTGGGAAGGGCTCATAACGTGCTTCGAATCCCAGGATCGTTAGCATGGCCCTGCTTCTTATTGAGAAAGCAATGTTTTAGTGATTTTTGATATGCTTTTCCACAGTGCATTTGCCATTGATTTGTACCTGAAAGATCTATACAATTATATCTTAGGTTTCACACAAGGCACTACACATGTCTGTTTTCTTAGAATTCTAATTTACCCTGCCATTGATTCTAACCTACCTTGCCGAGCTATCATTTATAATGGTGCAAGTCAGAAGAAACTTCTATGATTGCAAGGCCCAATATCAGTGGTTTAGAAGAAGGGGTAGGGGCGCAGGAAGCACATCCTTCCAATTCTAAATAAGAGTATATAAGAATCGCTATTTTGTTGCAAAAGGCTATTTTAGATTTAAGACGTTGTTGAGAAAGTATTAGTTCACAAGAAGATATAGAGTATTAGAAATAATTTATCTACCCTTCCACAACTTAGGCCCTCACAGCCTTGCCGCCATCTTGTCCGCCATTACCAAATTGCAAAACGAGGTAACGCTCAGTGACGCCCCGTAATCAGTGACTACACGTTGGCACCAATATAGTTTACTACTGATATTAATTTCCAAATATTATCTTTAAGATTGAGTTTCCAAAGAATGAGAAGCATTCGCTCACTTTCAAAAGTGTGGCGTGCTACATGCAGCTTTCCAACATACAAGTCTGATATAACTCGTGACTACGTAAGAGCTCGGATTCAGGTGGTAGACATTCTAAACTACTTTGGTTCATCATGCAAAGTGGTGGAGTATATCAATATCAGAGGTCACAATGGTAGTGATATCTCCGTCGGTTTTTATCTGGCTCATGGAGAGCACTTCCATTCAGATTCCTATGTTGATCATGGCTGCTCCTTTAACGCTAGACAAGGCAGCACTTACGAAGAAGATAATTTTGGCATGTATAACCACGTGAATCCTGCATTTAGGTGCACTGAATCTCCAGAGAGCACAACACAATATTGGTTTGGGACTGTAAAATAATATTCTTAATATATAAACGTTCCTTACGATTGTTTTGTCTGCAAAATAGCTACAGTATCATACATAAAAGTGCAAAGTACTCCAACTATTACATTAACTTTCAACGATGCAAAATGATGCAATTGATCAGGGGGTTCTTTCTCTCTTTTTTCGAATGCTTATTACCCCGAGCCCTACAATCAAAGTCAGTTACAACTAAAGCATTGAACAAAAAAGGACACTCTCAGCTCAGCTGCACAGCTTGCAGCAGAAGTTTTCCTTTTTACTTCTTTTTTCTTTTAGAATAAGGAAAAATTTGAGAATATTCGATATTAGTTGACGCATTCCAGAGGATGCTAAGCCAGAAGGTAGCTGAGTTAATTTATGCTATATTTTCTCTAATAGAAGGGGGAGGCAATGGAAGGGGGGTGTTCACATCGGCAAATTTTTAATAGAAGGTTTGCCCGCCCGGGATTTTTGACACTTCTCAAGTACGAAGCCCGGACAAACTTCCAGAAGACTGCCGACTTATAAGTTCTCTATTTTTGGCATTGTTTTGCATTAGTCAATATATTTCTGGTCACCCTTCTAGTATGCTTTGAATTTCCATATTTGAGATAGAACTCGTATCTGTTTGTAAGTGCTTTCAGGCGTACTTTCTTCACAAGGTGTCAAACAGTCCAGATTTTGAAGATATCTGAAAACGATGTAGCAATTGTGTTTGATAACACTTCTTGTTAAACAAAGAGTGCAATTCCGCGCAGTGCTAACTCTGCTGGAAAGTATGAAAAGCCAGTAAGAAAAACCCTCTCAATCACTCTCAAAGCAAGCAAAATATTGAATCAGTGTCTGTGCTGATCAAGGGCGTCGTCAGTCAGAAGCATAGGGGGCATGGATCCCCAGTTTTTTCGAAATCGTTGGATTTTCGGAAATTTTAATGCTTCTCTCGATAATGTTTGGACTTTTGCCGTTGGTAAAGGTAAAGGTTTCGAATTTTATTGGAAAGTCATTGAACTTGCAGCCCCCCACTACTCTACAGGTGCCACGACGCCATTGAAGCTGATGGTAAGTCAAAAGCCAAGATGTCTAAAATGGACCATTACCCGCATCATATCAGAATAAATAATTCGAATATACAGAAATTTTTAAATCTTGATGAAGCCTGCGCCTTCTATTATTCCTAAAACCTTGTAAAATTTCATCGATTTTGAGCCTCAAAAGTTCTTATTATATTCACTCTATATAATAAAAAAAGTTTGTATTTAAAGTTTATATAGTGCTAAAGTTGACACAAAAATAGAAAATTTCACCAGCCCAGCCTGAACAAGCATCAGAGCTCAACCCCTCTAGTCCGATATCAACTTCGATAAGCTCTATGCATCAAGTTTGGGACATCTATACTGTTATATTTCACTAGTCAGACATGGGATCTTAAAACTGGTCATAATTACGGCCCTCTTTCGTACAATAACCTGTTCTGCAAGCAGATAAGATAGTAGAACGCTTATTGGTCCATAGTTTGACCTCTCAATTTACGGTCCTTTTCTATTTGCTGCAGAAACATGTGATACTGAATCTTCAGAGATTGCCCTGCAAATATATTCTATCTAAGACCTTTTTATTTCTTAGTAACAGAAGTTAGCCAATGGTTCTGGGTCCAGTAAATTGACCTACCGAAAAACATTGTACTACCGCTTTTGTCCTACGAAATTGCAAATTTTCAAGTTTGAAGGTGACTCACCCCTCAAACTCCCCTTTAAGTTTCGTCCCTGTGCTTCTACATACTTTTCGAAGATTATAGATTGACGGTTTTCTACTGCTAATTTGATGATGTATGTAACGGGGTATTTTTCCAGCATTGTAGGGAAAGTTTTGTAAAAAATTTCCTGTGAGCGAGGCCCGAAACTCCCTTAGCGTCCATTCTAGCACTTACAAAAGGCATTGCCTACATTATGGCTAACGTAACGGGCGTGGTGATCAGAACATTTCTGATCAGAAACTCCAAGTTCCTCCCTTTTGCAGTGTGTCCAATAAACTTCTATACGTTTGGATATGGTCGCCACACCCATCCAGCGTGGCTAACCTTGCTATTTTTAAAGATAACTTTATGACTGACTTTGGCTGCGTTCATACTGAATAGCATAGGGGGAGGTGAAATTTTTCACCAAAAAGATTTGTCAACACCCCCACTTCAACTCTTGAAAAGTTTGCAATCCCTCAGGCAAGAATACAAAAATGTTCACCCCCCTCTACTACCGGTACCAAATGTGGCAATATTCACTTGGGGAAGCCTGGTGAACGTTGGTGTCCCTTTGTTAGAAATATCGTACACTTTGCACTTTGAGCTAACGATAATTTGAAACTTAGAGACCTGCAGAAGCCACGGAAACTCTCATTTGTGTCATTAAACATAGTTTTTGAATTCCTTACTGCTATTTCCAGTACCTTTTGCATAGAAGTGGGTTGTATAAAGCACAGCGTAGGATAAAAGCATGGCATCTACTCAATACTGCACTAATCCCTAAGCTTAGATTAGCTAGGATGTTCGTGGGCATCCTCCCCAGGAACTTTTGAAATTTAGATCCTCAGAATCGCTGTAGGAACGCTTATTTTTCTATGTAATTCAAAAAGGTTTGCTATATTTTGCAGTACAATTCTCCATTGATCATTATAAACCAATATAACGAGTTGCTTATGATTGACGGACACCGATGTTTGCCCAGGCAGACAGAGCATGGAAGGGATGGTCAGAGCATAAGCAAGCAAAACAAATCAAAGCTCAGACTTTTAATTAAAAATAGAATAACATTTGCCAACAAGCTCTCAGGCTTGCCAACAATTTTTACCTGAGGGGGTCTTGGCCTACCGCACTAGCTTTTTCCTCTAGCTTCTTTTATAGCAAAAATTTGGTATCCCCACTTCAATGTAAAAGTCATTGAACTCTCCCATCCTACTGCATATTTTGTCCAATCACCCTTAATTTTACTTTCCCCCCTCTGCCATGCATTATGAATGCAGCCTTAGAGTAACTGAAACCTTGGTGTAAATGGTTTGATGACTTAAAAATTGTTAGAATACTTTTAGTTTATGCTGCAAAAGCCAATGACTGTAGTAAGAAATGTATATATTAGATGAGGAAATCAATGATATATCTTCATTTTTCACTTTCCGTAAAAGCTCCATTAAGCAGCATTTCAACCAAAAATTGGAAATAAGCCCCCCTCTGTAATGAAGTAAAGCATTGAATGCATTCTTGAGGCATGGAGAACATTTCCAGATGAGCTTACGTGTATAAAATATCACCCATGTACAGAATTGGTGCTTATGAGAAACCTAGAGAATATTAATCCCATCAAAGAAATCAAAGAGGAAAACACTTGTATGGGAAATATTCAAGGATTATCAGGCCCTGATGATTCAGATAATGATGAAGCCAAGATAGCTGACTAATGAGAATCAACTTTCACAGTCACTAGCAACGATTTTTCAAAGGAGGCAATGCAGAGGATCTGCAGAAGAACATTTCTTTGAGACTTTTATCTTGCGAAAGAGGACCCCCTAATACTCCAAAAAATAAATAAGGCCCTGGAAACTAAATAGAGTTTTGCGGTAAGCTGTATATCTTGGTGTTTATGGGTTGATGACTTTAAATTTGTTAGAACAGTTTTAGTTTATGCTGCGAAAGCCTATTGATGGCACTATAGACATTTGGGAGAGTCCATGTAGCTTTGGATTTTGCAATGTATTTATCTACATGCAATCATGTATTGATGTATAAAATTTTGATAGATACAATGTTTCATAATTTTTTCTAAATGCTTATAGACACACTGCTTAATAATGCTATGTAGAAGATCTATAAAAGCACATCGTAGTTACAAAAGCACTTTAAAATGTCAATGGTGTTATTGTTTGGAAGATCTCAGCAAAATGAAGAAGAAAGTATAAGGACAAAGTCGAAAGCAAAGGGCAAAATGTCAAAGAGAGCTACAAAAACTATACAAACATCTGTTGGCAAAATTTTCATTTCATCTGGTAGCTGATTTTGCAAAAAGTACTTTGACCTAATTGGCAGTTTTACTCTTTATTCGTTTCCTACGGTCTTTCACGCATCATTTTGAGTATAACTCGTATCTTTAGGCTGATAAAATTGTGCATAATAATTCATTTAATCAAAATACTCACTTAGGCAATTACTTTACATAGTCAATTTTACATAAGGATTAACCTTAAAGTCCTGCTACTCGAAGGTATGTGTTGGATCTTACCCTTTTGTCCAAGAAAGGTAATACTAGAAGGCACATGTCATCGTTATATTGAATGTTTATTGCTGCATTGAATAGTTGTATCATTATAGTGAACTATATTGAATTTCTAGACTAGTTCCAGACTTTAGGATGGTTGTTGAGTTTTTCTTCAATTTAATCAACAGAAGCACCAGAATTTAAAACAAATTCGTAACAATTTAGACCTGACATAAATCAAAACCATGTTTACAACACATCTCAGTTTATACTAGGGCCCCCAGTAAGCTGAAAAGCTTTGACTGATATTTCCTAGAAAAATACCAAGGTCTTGTATGTAGACTCGATAATTTTGATCAAATTATGACATAACAGTGCTTGAACAATGAATAATAAATGGACTATATCATTTGGCTTATTAAAAGGTCAATTTATACGATAATATCTCAAAGAAGTATAACTATGATAATTTTTGCTGACTCTAGACCTTCAGAAAGGAGCAGAAATTTTACTTGAAGGTTTTAGAAAATGTTGGAGAATATATCTACTTTCAGAATGCCATGCTAGAGTTTAATTTGAAAGACTTTCATGTTACCGATGAATGATGTTACTGTGGTATTGTGGGTGTATGGTATAGGGTGGTGCAATGGGGTGTGATGGGGTGGGTTAGGGTGTGGTGTGGTGAGTTATTGTGTGGTGGGATATAGTCTGATTTGTCGTTGTCTATTGTGGTGTGGTGTGCTATTGAGTGATGTGATAAGGTGTGTTCTGGATGTTTCAATTTGCTCTTTCTGTCTTTTGCTAGCACAGTGGCGAGAATCATGCGCAATAACGTTGTTCTTGCACTCTCATTTCTATGTTAAAGTCCACAAAAAATTGACCAAGCTCATAATGTGTTGTAACAATGCTGTTTTAGGGACATCCAACCCGTGGGAGCCAGGAGAGAACTGGTCCTTCACGTATTTGCAAAAAATAATATGTTTCACTTTCATTTATGCATTTTTGCAGGAGGTAGCATAAAAGACCATTTTCCAGTTTTTCATATTCAAAGACTTTTAACAAGTTGCTGTAGACAACACAGATATGCAGACTTCTGAGTATCCCGGACCTTGGTGACCATGCTCCTCCATTTTCAATGTCGTTTCAACGCCTCTGTGTTACAAACAGAGATAAGCAAGATGCTTCCCAAAATTATCTCGATATAAGAAACTGCGATTTGGAAAACTGTTTATCTTATTAAAAGATTCTGTTAGTTACAGGAAAAGGAAGATATTTAGTTCTTGATGAACCATGAGCCACGAATAATTCTCAAATAATTTAATCAAATAAATAATAATTCCAATGTTCACTAAGAAGTGTAAAGAAGCTTCTTATGCTGATATTATGAAAAGCTAAAATTTTCTATGCTTTGCCAAAACCCTTTTTAGAACGAAATTAGTTGTTTTTCGAAACAGCACTGGATGTGTTGGGTATGTTGATGCTTCAGATGACACTGCCAATTTTGATACCTCTTGTCAATGTCTTTAAAAACTTGATTCATTTCAAACATTGCATTCTCTCTACTCTAGTATTATGTGAATTTCTTCATGGTATGTATACGTACAAAGGAAAGGTAAATTTATAAATGAAAAAAATTGCATTGAACTACTACATCTTTGCTTTACAATCAGAGCTAAAGGATGCACTGTTAACTTACATGAGCACTGGAATCATCATGCATCATCTTGCGAAGGATGTTGATAATTGCTATGATAGCTTTAATTTTACTGATAAATGAAGCAACATTATCTTGTTCCTTTGAAGCGTTTTTTGAAATCATCTTTTTACAAGGTACTGTCATTCTACTAAATTATTAACTTTTCACAATATGCAGTTATTTTGTACCAGAAGCATCTTATTGCAATATATTGTTATTGACTTCAGTATCTAGATGTCTTCTTCAAGACAAAGAGATAAAATACTGCTTTGCTCGTGTTACAAATACTCAAAATCAACAGAAGCATCAACAGCACAACACATTAGGTATTTTTGTAAGCAAAACGAGCACCAAAGGGAAGATAGATTTACTCCATCATAGCTTCTTTGAAGTCTGTTGAGCTTAACGACAGCTTACGAATTGCATGAGAATTGGCTAGGTTTGAGCCAGGTTTGAAGCCTCTTGTCTAGCTCACAGTGTTCTAGGGAGTTAAAATTAGCTTCTAAGTGAAAATATGAGTAATAGGTTGGCAGGTAGATGTATCAGAATGTGCCAGGTAGTCCTTGGAGAATCATGCAAAAACACCAATGCAAAACATAGGACGTTACCGAAAATTGCTTGAGAAGAAACAATTGATGTAGCTCTGGAAACTGCAAATCCATGGACACTGATTTAGATAGAAAGAAGAGCTTTCCTATAAAATACAATATATAAATAACTATATAATGTTGAGGAACATCAACAGCTTTATGCATCGGCTAGCCGCAACTTGCTACTTGCAAGGAGTATAGATGACAGATAAGTAGTGGCGTGATGAAGGGTGAACACGAAATACCACCGATTAGAAGTACGCCGCTGTGGAGCCTCCTCCGCCCAAAAATGGAAATCACTTAGAATTTCAAGTGATATTTTTGCTGATGACGGCCGATTGAACAAACTGCCCCTTAGCAAACTTGCTAACTGTAAACACGTTAGGCTTCAGGTAGAAGTCAATATTTGATTGGTATAGCAGCACTTTCTGCAAGATGTAAATTCCTATGCTAGTATTTGACAGCAGTTTATTGACCACAATGTTTATCCCTGATTTGGCTTGCATTTCTGTGGCCGCCTTATGTATAACTTTCCTGTCTGTAAAAGAATAGATTTTCTTTTCTCAAAGCTGTTTATTTTAATTACTATAGATTCCGTCCTTTTTTGAAGTCTAAATGATGCTTCCTGACAAGCACACATCAAGTAAAGCTTCTCTGCAAATCATCTACATCTAAGTGAAAACCTGAAAGAGCACACATTTCTTATCATAAGAATCCAGTTTGTTAGCAGTCTAGTACTAGGCACCCTAGAATTTTAGAAGATTTTAGAATCAAAATGAAAGAGCTAAGAAACATTAGACAAATAGCACATTGAAATAGTTACCTGGTCAGACGTAAAGCTGAACGAAAACAACGTGAGCATGAATTTGCTCTAGAATTGCTTGTTATACTGCTAATAGTTTACTACATTCACGTTTTGTTTTTGTGTTCACTGCAATTTAATTCGTTACATAAAGAAACTTTTGAGAAACTTTTAGAACTAAAATGGGATCAAAAGTTTAAAATGTTTCGTACTAGGCCTTAGCTAGGTTTCTTATGGAAAAATGTTTCGTCATTTTTTTGTAAGTATACCTAGCTTTTCGTTTAGCCTCATTATTCTTAAACCTTTTTGGTATCGAATATTACATTATTTTTCTACTTAGGCAAAAAGTGGGATATCACCGTTTTCTAAACATGAATACAAGTTACCTCGCATTGGGCAATGGCTATAGCGAAACTTGGGTTCTAATCTCTAAGAGCAAAAGCTGTTAAGATGCGTAACTTCGACTCGCCTGGTATACATAATCAGCTGTGATCATGTTGTTGTTGGTTAGATGAGGAGGAGAATCCGCAGCGGTGTACTTCTAATCGGTGGGAGTTCGTGTTAATAGTGCTGAAACACTTTTGATAGGTGGGGGTGTAACAAAAGAAGTTACTTATAGGCTGTTAAGCTTCCCCTTAAACTGCCTATAAGCTACTTAATTCCCCTTATTTCAGCAAGCCCCTGCAGGTGAGCTGGGAAGAGTTTAGTAGTTACTGTTAACTTTTCAAGAATCTATCTCATATCCTTGTTTTTCCAGGTGTTCATTGCACTGGCCAGCAGATTGTTAATCGAACTTCAAGTACCTATTAACTGCCACTAATAGAATGTTAACAAGAGGAGAGTACACCCAATAGTGTAACAATTTTGTGCATCAATAACAGATGTATAATTTCAACATCACCTCGTTCCGGAAACTTCAGGTTTACATAACGTTTTGAATACATTTTTTACGGTTTGGGATTCTCATTGTGGTAGGATGGAAAATACTGTAAATAGATTTACTGAAATTAATGTCATTTTAAATCCAACCACAGTTTTACAGGTTTTTCATGCCTTTTACACCATTTTTGCAAGCGTAATTAGAGTATGAAAATCACAGTAGATGTTTGCATCATTTGCAAATACACAAAGCTTCGATTTTGGTGTTTCATTTGGGAAGTTTTTCATATAATTAAGAAATAACAATGGACCGAGTACAAATCCCTGTGGAACTTTGCGTGTGGTTCTCATTTAACTAAAATTAGAACAATTTGTTGAAGCATGCTAGCTGAAAGAAGCAGCTCCTGTAAACCATACTTATCAGTGCATGATTAATTAAGCTACTTTCTTGAGAGTCAAACTGGAAGGGATACAGAATATTAACATCCTTCAGAAAGAAATCGAATCTGTTATGCGGAAGCTTCTCACAAAATTTTGCTAATGGCGGGTTAGAATGACATTGATCTGTAATTTGAGGGTACTTATAGGTCCTTTTGTTTGAAATGGGCACAACTTTAGCCATGTTAAACTTGGAAGGACAAATGCTGTTGAAAAGTGACTGGTTAACCATGGTAGCTAAAGTTGATCCTATTCTTACCATGGTTAACCATGGTAGCTAAAGTTATTGTTCCTATATAAAGCTAAAGTTGTTCTTATTTTTGTCCCTAACCTTTCCAATAGTTTTACTTGAATGCTATTCGGTCCAATTTATTTTGGTGAACCTCGGTTTATAAGTACGTTATGAACTTCAAAAGGAGTGACTGAAGAGTAAAAAATTGACTTTATAATGTCATTTCCATCATGAAACAGAAGAGCATCAAGTAAGTTAGAGATTAAGTATTTAATTAAGAAATTAAATTTGGTGCTGAATCATTTTCTGAGCTGAAGGAAAATATTTTAAACTATTTTGCAGCCGAATCCATGGAAGAACAGTACTGGTTTATACATCTGCGTAGATAACTTATTCACTTTATCTATAATTAGGACCCTTATTTGTAATTAGGATTTTTGTAAGTTAGAAAGCAAGTATGTCTAATTGGTGCATGGGTGTCGAAAAAGGGGGACCGAAGGAACTGGCTCCCTCTTTTTTATAAGGTAGCATGTTTCAATATTTTTACCTGAGCTTATCTCTTACCTTATTTACCAACCCCATCTACTTTGAAAGTCATTTTGATGGTCCCTATAGTGGTGTGGCCAGGTGCAGGGCACAGTGCTGCCTATTACTATTTACAATTTGCTCAAACTTTTCTGAAAAGTTGCTCTTTTATAATCTCTACTCACTGAAACTGTTCAAAAGTTGTCAATATTTTGCGAAAAGTTCCTTCTTTTCATATAAGTTGCCAGAAAGTTGCTCCATTACTACAATTTCGTCTTTTTCCCCTTTATGCATTTTTAGGCCAATGTTTAAGTGGTCCGGATTGTAAAACCTATTGAGTAAAACTTACAGTAACTTTCTTTGCTTATAAGAAGTTTTGTGTTAGAAGAGCCGTACGCCTAGCCGCTCCTATAGCGCAACTAATCCAATTTTGAGCACGTCCATATACTTTTTGATGCCTAATGGACGGGGAGGCTGGAAGAGTCCCCAAAACTTAATTAGTGAGGAGGTGGAATAAACTGCAGGGGGGTTGGAAAATGGTCAAACTATTGTAGAAAAGGCAGTGGCTTTTTATCACAAATTTGTATCAAAGCAATATTACCAAGTCCACAGAATACAACAACGCTGAACCATACAACACATGCTATCAGCGTACTTTCTTATTATACCTTTTGCCTGCAGGCTAAAGTATCTCCTCTAAATATTGCCTTGCTTAAGGTGATACTTCCAAAAGTTTATGGGTGTGTGGGGGTTGGAATAAGAATGTCCTGGGTGGAAAATTTTTAAAAATAATTAGCAGAAGGGGAAGTCTATTAGTCACCCAAGAGCACACTGAATGATTAACTACGTACTGAACTTTGGATCGAATTCATGTTTTGCTCATAAGAAATATTCACTGTCTTCAGCATGGATAGTTCTCAACACTTTGGCAAGTCCATTTTCAGAAACTGTTTCTTCATTTTTCCATAATTTTAGCCTCGTGTTTGTTATAGAAGCTTTTTCTATAAAAAAGACTTGTAGACTAAAAAGGCAGGATAACGATAATCTCGATACGAGTGTTATTCTATAATCTTTAATTATTTCACCAGTAGCAGTGTATGAGTATGACCATTAAGACACAATAACATAATAGTTTTCCAATGCGCTGAAAGCTGCTCAAAAGGCTAAAATTTGCTAAAAAGTCTAAAGCTGTCGAATAGTTGTTGTTGTTGATTACTTTACTTTGAGTAGGCTGTTATACCTAGCTTATACAGCTTATTCAGGCCTACTATGCATGCCGCATCCAGGCCTGGCACCTTTAAATTAACATCCCTTCCGAAGGACGGCGGAGTGAGCTGTTTTGGTAGTTCATCTGAAGGTCGCCCATCCAGCGTCTGACCGTACACAGCCATGCTTAATTTCAGTTAAGCTAATGGAGCTGGCTGGGCCGCTTTGCCACTCACCCGCAACTTCCCGAGCAACTTGTGGACAGAGCTAGCACTACTAAGTAAAAAGGTGAGCAGGCTAGGAAAGTTGGGGGGCAGAGACTTCAGTTAAGTTGTTATCTCTAAGGAGTTTGTCTTTTCAAAATCTCTATGTGCCAAAAAGTGAGGGAACTGCAGCCCCCATCCCCCACTGGCGCCGTGCTTAAGTGGTGAATGATTTTTTGAGCTGAAGGAAAAGACTTTTAAACCATTTTGCGGCCGAATCCCTTGAAGAACAGTACTGGTTTATATATCTCCTTAGTTAACTTATTCACTATGTCTATAATTAGGACCCTTATTTGTAATTAGGATTTTGTATTATCTTATGTTTTAACATGCAGTTCGGCGCTAAATATGTAGTTCAAAAAGAATTTGTAGTTCAAATGCAAAATACTGTGCAATTCAAAAGTACATTATTTACTGACTCAAGGGTGTAGGGAAGTAAATAGCAGTAAAAATGATAAATTTAGGTATGAAATAATCGGCAAAACGCAACCTAATGGAAGTGTTAATGGAAGTAGCAATTATCTACCCCTTTCGATAAAGAGGTAGTTGAATACCTTCTGCAACCAGAATTCTATTTTTCAATACAGCATCGCAAGATTTTATGTGCAGTTCAAAATTTTCTTTAAAAAGCACACTACTGATTTACCGACCTACGAGAGTAGGCTTACTCAGATAAAATCTGAAGACAAATCTTTTGTGCCTCAAGCTCACATCAGCTTCATAGCTGCCTCAAATCTCAGGTTGCGTTAACAAATAAACACTAACTAACCAGCCAACCAACTAACTAACTATCTAACTAACTAACTAACTAACTAACTATCTAACTAACTAACTAACTAACTAACTAACTAACTAACTTATTAACTAACTAAATTACTAACTAACTAACTTACTAACTAACTAACTAACTAACTAACTAACTAACTAGCTAACTAACTAGCTAGCTAACTAACTAGCTAACTAACTAACTAACTATCTAAAATGTCTGATGTTAATTCCCATGTTTGTCTTTGAATTCTGGAAAAGATAGATTTCTATTCCAAGGATGCTTTTTATGCCAGTCCAAGATTGTGTTCCTCAATCTGTTAGGAAATTCATCAGTAAGATAAATCAAAAGAACATTTGGTAATACAGGAAAGAAAATCTGACCCAAAGAAGGGAATGAATGATGGAGTTGTGCTTATAACAAGTAGAGTCACCTTTGCCTGCTAGTTAGCTCCATTCACCTCAACACTTTGTGTGAAAGGAACACATGGCGCATTCACCTGGATTGTTAGAGCAGTGGGGAGTTGAGTTTTCCAGGTAGTTTTGTTTATGTATTCACAAGCTCAATTGGTAGAAGTGGAAACCGAGTCGTATTTGGAAATAATACACTTGGTGGAAGTGTGCATTCTTCTCAAATAGAGGAAACAGTCGACTTAGGCCAGTCTTCATTGTATCTTTGGTGATAATGGTTGAGTCATTACGGGAAAGAGAGGTGCTTTACAAGCTGATTATAAGGTAAAAATTTCTTCATGGCAATAGTTTTAGAATAGAAATGAATATATTGATGCTTTAACCCTCAGCTACTGCTTTTCTTTCATGAAAAGTATCAACACCATGGGTTATTAAATTGCAGTACTGCAGCTTCCCTCTCTTTTTTGTAGTATTTTTGTGAATACAGTATACGTTGTTTAGGTTTACAGGAATGACGCTATACCAGATCAATTGGTATTTAAATGGGAATTTGTACTTGTGCTACATACTGAAATTGTGAAGAATTGGCAAATCCTTTCTATCAGGGCTTCGTTAACTTGCTCAATTGCTCACCCAGTTGCTTTGCTTGTAAAAAATTAGATTACCCACCAGTGTATGGTCCCTTTTTTCTTTGATATGTTGGCTGTTTTCATGTTTACCAGTAGTGAGAGGAAGACTATATCCCAAGTACAATATTTAAACCATAGTTTTTTCTGTAGGCCCAATGCTTGTGCAAACTCCAGGGACAACAATAAGTGTTGCCTATCAGAGGGTGCATTATGCCAGAAAGAGGAGGCATGAATTTAGAAGACTAGAGCTCAACTGGTTTACATCCTACTTACAGGGAAGAAAGCGTTTTAAGCTGTGATGTCCCAACGCTCCTGCTTTGGTCCACTTCTATTCCTAATCTTTATGAATGACTTGCCATTCTGCCTGAGCCAAGAAAATGTTACTATGTATGCAGATAACATAATTATTTTCCACTCATCAAAATACCTCTCCATACTTCAAGAAGATTTAAACAGGGTTCTTGTGAAATTGCAAAACTGGCTACATGGAAATAAGATATCCGTAAATATTACAGAAACGCAATTGTTGATAATAGGATCCAGACCTAACGCTCTAAAAATCGAAAACCAGACTGATATCAAGCCATCTTTGAATTAAAAGAGCTAAAGATAAAGATGGTAAATGATATAAAGCTTCTAGGAGTTAAAATTGATGACAAGCTCCAATGGAGTTACGAGGTAGAGCAAGTAAAGGCCAATGCGCTACAAGTTCTTGGTCTTATAAAGCATGCCAAAAGGTATATTCCTTTAAGTGATTTGCAGAAAATATTTGGAGGATTTTTTTCGGCGCACTTCAGCTAGTGTTGCTCGATTTTGGGTTTTTGTGGAGAATCTAAACTGAACTCCCTCTAAAGGATCCAGCATAGAGCTGCAAGAATAGTGCCTAATAGTCCTTAAGATGCAACTGCTGCCCCTTTGTTATAAAATCTTGGCTGGCTGTCAGCTAAGGCGCAAGAAATTGAGGTCTTTGCCTGTTCAATGAAGAATATACCAAATAAGCAGGTCATCAAATGTAGGAAGTAGCATTCGGAAGCAACTTGAAGTGCATTGAATAATCCTTTAATCTCATCTCTGCTTTTTTTAATTTGCCCAATGTACCTGTTGATCGCGAGCCTCACACAATTGCCGAACCCAAGCCCGCCGTTGATTTTGGTTCTTTCACTTAGCTAGTTGGTTTTGTAAAGCCAACGCAAGAAGTACATCAGTTTGATTAGTAGCCATCTTAAATGTGTTTTCTGATCTAACAAACTTCAGTCTAAGAGTCTGATGTACATTGGACCACAGATTTGGAATAATCTACCAAATGAACTGAAATCAGAAGAAAAGTTGAAAACTTTTAAGAAACTAATTAAAAATTGGGATGGACTTTCTTGTAGGTGCAGAGCTTGCAGTGTCTGCCTATGTAAAATACCTTTAAAAAATAGCGCCTGTTCATTTTTGAATTTTTTTCATTTAGAGAATTTTTTAGTTTTATATATATGTATCGAACTATTCGATGTTGATTAGTTAACTTTCAATGTATGTTTATGTATATTGTTAGCTAGAAAATTGATGTGTAAAAGCATCGAATTACTATAGTTATATACACACATTGTTTTCATAAAGACGCATCATGACGCATTGTATGTGAACACACTACATGCGGTTTTGATGCACAGTGACGCGATGAGCTGCATATTGACGCATCCAGGGTGAATTCAGCTGTATGTGGCATTGTTGACGAAGGGCTAAAAAGGAATAAGCAATTTGAATCATGGAAGAGAAAGTGTGCATGAGGCTTGTCATCCTTACAAAAGCTCAAAGATATTTTTTCCCAATCCCAAATTATGTGATGTTTATCGAGCTTTGTATGAGAGTCACCTACGCTACGGAGACGTAGTTGGGGAAGTCTACCGTCAGACGAACTTTCAATACCACAATGTTCACAAATAGAGCTCTATCAATTATCGGAGGTGCAAGGTTTAAGGAACAGTCGGCCTAAAAAATGGCTAAATGTTGAGAACCTTATTCGCTTTGATCAATCAGATATAGTCTAACAAATTGTCCATAAGCTATGCCACGAAAGCCTATGGAAAATGTTCAAACTTAGATCATCCTTATCAAATTAAATTCTAGAAATGATAAAGACCTGCATATTCCAAAAGAAAAACTTAAATTTACCAATAAAAAATTTCAATATGCTCGAATTAAGGCCTGGAATTATATTCCAAATGAATAACTCTTTTTTCCAAACCTAATTGGTGTTAAAATGTCACATGTGCTACATACCTCAGTTTTCGCAGCGTAAGGAATACCATCAAAGTGCCAGAAACATGAACCGAAAATTGGATTGGAGCTTGACCGATGTCTATGTATCCCAATTTAGCAAGTGCCAATTTGAAAGCATTGCTAGGATTAAAAGAAACTGGTATTAAAATAGTAAAAATTGTAAAGAATGTAAATTGACGTAAATTGAAGAAAAGTTTCCATTTTGGAGAGAAGATGCTTAATATTATGATAAAGTTACACATAAAGGAGGCCATTGAAAGAACTTCCCTATAAAAGTGTCATTTAGTGATGTTAACTATCCTGGGAACGAGCAACCACAATCTCTTTACCAATAACCCTGCCATTTTCTCTTTGTCATATCTGCCAAATTAGGCATCTCTGCCAAACTAGGAATCTTGCAAAAGTCAGTGATCGTTTGGAATAAGTAGGGAGGCTCCTACCTCATAGATAAGTGACTAAGTTGGCTGAGGTTCACCTGAGCCCCCCTGCTCCTTCACTGCCTCCAGTGTAGCCTTAGATCGATTAAGGAGGCATATTAAGTGATCGTCAAACATTTTCATAGGCAATCCGTACGAAATCAGGCAACTTTCACAGAATTGGCTTCAATTTGTGTATATGAATAGCATCGGCTGGATTATGGAAGGAAGGCTGATCGAGAATCGATCAATCGGGGAAGTACTGTGCAAGTGAATCATTAGTGCACTGACTTGTTGAAGTGAATTGAAGCTGGTGCTTGTATTATAAGTTTTACCTTCTGCTTTGCTTTTAAAACCTTGCTTTATTCAGGATCAGATTAGATGGTTGCCAGCCAGATTGGTTGCCAATGCAAAGAGTTCCTGGTGAGGAGCTACTGGTAACGCTACCTAATCAAAGTTTGGAAGGTAAGTCAATTTCAGTGGCGACGCCAGGAATAGTCCGACGGGGGGTTGAATCCTTGGACGAGGGAGCTAAAATACGGTTAAAGGGAACTATAAATGACAAAATCTCGGAGAAAAAACATTTAGCTTCTGAGAGTGGCTATATCCCCCTAGCCCTCCCCTAGTACCATCCCTGGTCTGTGTTCTGATTATGAATCATTTTAAATAGTAATCACTGGATTAACATAGTGCTTGGTCGGTGGACACAATAGATTCATGTACCATCTCTGTCATCAAAAGCTCAAGCATATTATTGCGAGTGGAATCAATGTTGTTATGCTTCTATTTAAAGTTCGTGATTTAAGCAATCAGTACGATACATGCAATTAACCATCTTTAGGCTTAAGGACACATTAACAGCAAGTATGGTGACCATCGTTGTACATATCTGCGAAGCATATAAATTTTTAATGGGATTTCTTTCAGCGATAGAACCCACCACAGGTATAATCTACGAGGGGGTGCGCATTGATTCATTACTAGGTTGAATTTTGGGCTGGTGCCTGTATTACCAAGAACTCATTCCGATAGGTATTATTGATAGCGAAAACCTGTCATAGTCAGTAGTGGGCATTGCAAATGAATTTAAATCTCGTTACCAGCGCATTCAAAGATTTTCTTGCGAGGAGCAATCTGCAACTACTGCTTTTCAAAGTTTAAAAGGTAGGTCAGTGCATTAACTGACTGTGAATAATCAATATATCGGCATGGTACATTGTAGATCCTCTTAATGGAAATACTATTTTAGGTTCTTTATGTTTGAGAACAATGTGGACAGCGAGCTAAAGCTGGCCTTTCAAGAATAAGACAATAAAATGCTACAACTCAGGCATCACTTTGCGAGGTATATTAGTTCTTAGCTAGAGAGTGCCGAAGCACGGGGCAGAGGGGGGCAGCACCCTTCCTGCTCTTGAAGAGAAGAGGCAAAGGCATTAAAAGCGCTCTTTTTAGCTTTCTACTGATTTTTACTGATAATTTGTTACATTTTAGTCTGATTCGAAAAATACTTGTGATTTTTCTACTAAACTGAAGTGCAACGATGTACTGCATATGAGTATTGTTATAGTTTATTTAAAATCATTAGTTATACACGACATTCCAATGGCAACAGCAGCATCTTTCGAATTAAAAATACTAACTGAAGGTTGCCTTGAAGAAGCTTTGCTAGCTGACCAAATATTATTCATTCAGAGATGCTAAATGTTGAAGCACCCTTCAAATGAGCGCAAAACAGACTTCTTTTTAAACCCTTTTAATCGCCAAATTTAGCCTTGGTTACTGTAATTATTAATTATCCCTATCGTTAATACATTGTGTGTTATAGTATTCAAGATTTCAGACAATAATCAGACATTTTATACTATTTTAAAAGGCTTTCTGTATTGCAATTATAAGCTGTTGGATTGCTATCTAGCTGGAGAGACCCTGGAGAGTCGGTACTAACTGAAGGACCGCCCTTCATAAAGATTAAAAATGACATGAGATGAAAAACCTGGACCATATCTCCTTTTTATTGGAAATATCCTGGCTTTCAGTAGCTACTCGGCACTTCCCCAGTTGCAGTGTCATTATCTTTAGTTTGTGCTTTACCATTGATTTGTTGGTGGGCCGCAGGAGCTCAATTTCATTGAAGTACATGCTAGGTGCTTTATTAAACTTCAAGACTCACAGTTTCCATATAAGTTCCAAGCAGAATCATATTTTTATGGATCTGGTTGCATTCACAATGACACTGTTTTAATTTGAACGGAGTCTAAAGCAAGATGTTGATGTTGCAGCTATCTTTCCTTACTTGACGTTGTTGTGCGGAAAGCTTGAGGAGCAACGTAGCCTAGCATTTACAGGAATATTTTCTACTAAGGGCTTTCCGGATTTGAATTATGAAAACCGGTATGTAAAAGTTCAAATTCTTTATTTTTTCCACATAAAAGACTATTCATAACTTATGCACATGGAAGAGCACTTACTTTTAAACGAGGAAATGTCTGTGATTCATTCCGTAAAACATACAGAGATTTCTCCTACCTCCGGTTTATATCTGAATAGCATTCTCCCATATAGCAAGCAACTTGAAATTGCAAATATCTTCCATGAGGCTTTATGCAACTACATCCAACCAACAACATGCCTGAAAATTACATTCAGGATTTGATCCCAGCTCCACTATGCATGAAAAATGTAATTGATAAATGCTTTCATATAGTAAGCAGCTAATACAAGCTAGCAACTTCCCTCGTCTCATTTCGGCCAACAACGCTACAAATGTTGTAGCGCGCTTCTGACTGGCTCTCAAATATGCACATTACAGATAAGATAGTATTTACTTATTTGCAACGATATAACGACAAAATTGCTGGAAAAAATCCACATTGTTAAACCGTCAGTAAGCAAAGCTCTTCGCTACTATTGCCCGAATGAATAGAAATAGAGTATGTGTATAGGTAAAAGATTAAAACTTCAAAGTGACATGAGTTATTTTCTTGTCAAAAATCAAGTTTTTAGCAGAAACTACGCAAGAGGGACTGTACTTTTCAAATCTTGATCTGGAAATTAGGTAGAAGCAATAGGAGAAAGGTAAAGGGAACATTTTGCACGTACTCTAGCATGCGTCCTATAGAACACTATATAGAGGAATACAGGAGTGAGGAAATATTTGATGAAAGTGAAATGACATTTGGAAATGCTACAGGAAAATTAATTACATGGTTGGTTAGAGGAGGCTATGCTTGCTATAGAACAATTTCAGAAAGTAAGTAACTCATTTTTAAATCGCTAGAAACTTGGAAAGTTTTCGTAATTCCTCGATGTTTTTGTTTCATGGGGACAACTATTTCCATTGTGCCGCGCAGAGCGGTTTGTAATGAAACTCTATTTTCTAGTATAATTAACGGCACATCTATTTCGAACGTGTTTTGAAACATTTTTCACCATAAACTCATATGTGGAGAATTCTTATAGGAGCTGGTGATGCTAGAAAAGTTTTCAATAATTAATTTGCTGGGAGGGACGACAATTAGAAACTTAAGAATATGAAGTTGGGCCAAAAAATTGATGAAGTGAATGAAAGTAAACTTTTTCAGCGAAGAAAGTTGTGAAACATGGAATCTTCTACAGCAGCCCATTTCAAAATGGCGAAATGAAGAAGCAAGGTCAAAATGGAGGTGCATGACTTTATGTATACAAATTTGCTTATTGGTGAATTATGAAATGAGCTCCTGTTGTATGAATTATATCATAAATACTTCAATGCTCCCATCTCGAAGAAAGGAACCAGCATTAAACTTAAAAATTGGCTTTGAGAATAACGCTTTTCACCGGCTGGATCTGGAGACTAAACATTTGTTCAGTGAAGAGATTTTTTTATTTTTTGAAAAACAACTGCTTCTTTGTCGGATATGACACCTCGTCCAGTTCGAAAAATATGTATGTTTGTTCCTATGCGTTGCTGCAGGTGGTTTGCCTTTGTAAGATGCGTGCAAGCTGCAAGAAGATCCAAAGTCGTCTTCGAGTTGAAGCTAAAATTGAAATCAACACGGTATTTTAAATTGCCTCTGCGATGATACTTATAACGATCTCTTGAAAAGTTAAGCCTAAAGGACATGTAAGGGACGTCGTGCCACCCATGGATAAGATTTTGTCGGCAAAACTTGCCTTTATCGGCAAACTGTAGGACTTTTTTATTTCTGCAACTTGTTGGCATAAAGTACTGCCTGTATTAAATCATCTGATATGCCCAAATAGGTACCAAGCATACTTTCGGCAACATATGTAGTAGTTGAGGAAAGTGTCATTAGCACATCCTGCGACTTTCAATAAAGCTCGCAACTCGTCGGTTGAGATGCAGTGATAGCCACCTTCTTGCTTTGATGTTTACCCTCAAATCTTTTTCAGCAAGAATGCACAAGAATGTAAAGTAAATATATTATATAAGTATGTTGCAATACAATATAAAAAGTATACTGCTAAATAAAATTTACGGTTCAATAAGTGCTGCTTTTCCTAGAGACATTGCTGTTTTTTGAAAAAATTGGTAACTTAAAAATTACTGTGTCTTTTGAACTCGAAAACTGTGTAGTTATTCCTTATTTTGAGACGTATCTCATTCCACAATTTAACTGCAGAATAGTGAAGAAGTTTTTTGGAAAGTTCTAGATTTTATTTTGGGATAATAATATCACAGCAGTGTCTTATATCATATGCATATATCTGAGATCTCATGGTGAATTTCCTGTGAAGACTGCCAGGACACAAGTAATTCAATATCTTATATGTCATTAAAGCTTCATCATATATAATAAGGATAAGGCCTCATAGCGACTTGCACACCCACCCTTTGAAGGTGTGATTTAAATTAGTGTACGAGTCCTATCTTGGAGATTCTGTAAATGTTCTAGTTTTGTATCAGACAAGTTATCCTGTAGTTCATTTCAACATCTTAGATGACATTCTAAAAAGGCTCTGTAGACCTGCTCTAGCTTGGTTTGAGGTAAAATATTTGTTAGTGACACTAACTTAGTGTGCAAATTGAAGATAGCCCAAATATAATTTTGTACTTGAGACTCTTGTAATATTCAATCCCAGCTTCATTTTTATCAACCTCTAGCTCAAGATATTTTACAATCTGGACCTATCTTATCAAATCCTCGTCTATCTTTATTTGCACTTTGTGGAGTGATGGCAATCGGTGCAGTGACAGAATGGGCCAGTGTGGAGGTGAAATGTCTAAATATGCAGTGATTAGACTGTTTAGATTTCACTTCTTGAAAACCAATGATCTTCAATCCCGATCCATTCCTTCCTTTAAAAACAAAAATTGCTTAATAAAAAGTGAAGTTGAAAAACCTCCTGCCACCGCTGTTCTGGACTGAGATGTTCACGTCACTTAGGCGTGGATCCAAACTACAGAAAAGTATGCTGGGGCAGAAGTCAAAAATTTCAGATTTATGATACACTGACTATCCCTGCATAAGGAAAAATGCTTTGTGCTATACAACCTTGGTTCAAAGTACCATACAAAATGCACTTCTCCATGCACTGATTATCCAAAAAGCTAAGAAGATGCATAGTATTTCCTCTCTTGACTCTCTACGAAGCATGGTCTAATAGACTGTAGTAAACCGCAATAGGAACGAAATTTCAAGGTTGCCTTTTATGACAGTGATATTTATGATCAATCTTGTTATGGTCAGTCGCAGTTTACTTCGACCATCAGCAGCAGCTCAGGCGGAAGTTGAAGTCAATTCAAATCTATCCAGTCAGAACCAGACCTGATGTATGCTGAAGATTGAGCATCGAATCAAATTGATGCTAACTGCTGCTGAAAATGTAACTAATAATAACTGGAACAAGTTCATAGACCGGAAGCTTCACTTTAAGTAGATACATAGGTTATAGAGGAGTTCCAGTTTAAGTAAGAAGGAGATCGCCTGTCTCTAGCAATTGCTGGTAATCCTAGATTCACCCTCTCAAAAGTAAAAAGACTTTAAGAACAAAAATTCATTGTAATTACACGAAAGTACAAGCTTCTTTCTAAGATATGCACTGTTTTCCTGGCGGATGAGCTCTCATTGTCAAGCGTAAACACCCGTTTCTTTTCGTTCTATGAAAAAAGGGCTGACTTGCATCCCAAACCTGGTACATATAACTAAAAACAGGGGTTTTTTTCAAAAAAGTATACAATCCAAGAAAAAGGGCATCTTAGTATCAACTCAGTCTATTAAAAACAATATGTCTCCAACAATCTGCATCTATATTTGCATAATGCAATGATTAAGAATGGCATACATTCAGCTATGCATGAGCACACTTCCTGGGAAATACGGTTCAAGCTAGAAATACTTACAGGTATAGCAGTGACAAAAAGTCTGATATACATTTGCTCGTTTACAGTCTTAGTGAGATCCTCCCTTTTACATAAAATCATGCTATATAAAAGCTAATTCATTTTAATCAGCTTCAGTAATATCGAGAATGCTTATCACTTAAAATATGAGACTTTGATTTCTTACATGGCTAAATAAACTAGCCACTATGAAATTAGCACTAAAATTGTTGCTTGTATTTCATTATTGTAATAAAAATAATGATTCACATATACTAATTGGAGACATAATTCTATGACAATATCAAGAACATAATTCAAAACAGTAGTTCATATAAATGCTCTCATGTAGTATATACTATGCATTCAAGTATGCAACATGCTCAAAAATAAGATTGTCTTTAAGTATGATGTGGACATAGAGAATAGGGACAATGAAATATAAGTGTTTCTCTGAGTTTTTGCCCTTGAAGGTGAAAGTAGTGAAACCCCTTTCTTTTTCCTGGTACTAGAAATTTGGATAGTGTGAGCTCAGCAGTGACCATTTGGAAGTCTCACCAATTAAAAATTGCTTGTTTATAAATGACTAGGCCTATAAACGAATGAAGGCTTCCACCTTGGTTCCACACACCACACTCACCAACATTCCTTCCATCTGTAAGACGGCAAAGTTCACACGGTCATTCACTGTAATCTAAAAACGTATCAGCGATTTCCAAACTTTCTCTAAGCAAATTTGTGCACATTTTCAACACCTCCACTTTCCTGAGATTCAACTACCATTATTGCAAAGTTTTGAAAGACTGATTCACTCAGTGTATCAGCTAATGCTAATCTAGATAGAGTTTAGTGACAGGCGCTTTATAATTTCACTAATACAATTGTTGCTTTTTTGTTCTTTATTCACAGTATTAAGAATACTGAAATTATGACTACTACACTAAGAATCTTGATGAGTTGTCTCTTGGTGGCACATCCCATCCTTGATGCTAATGGGATATTCTACGAAGAATTTTCAGAAGGTGATGGCAACACTATCATTGAAGACTCAATGCAACAGACATCAATCATACACAGATCATTCCATAAATGCTCAATGGAGAAAGATTGCAAGTACGTCGTTAAAGACTTGGCAAGTGGAAAGTTCACTCTGTATAACCGAGAAAGTGATCTTCCTCTAAGAAGGACAGGGCTTCGTATCTGGAAGAAAACCTATCATGGTAAGACATTGTTTAGTGTCAAAATCTTGAAAAACAATGTTCTAATTATGACTTTTTTGTACCTCCGAAGCTGAATAGAATCATGACTTTTATAACACTGACGACAAAGTGGGAAGCATGTATAAAGAAAACGAGGCACAGTAAGTAGACTGCGGCGCGAAAATGGAAAACAAATGTACACGACAGTTGTGCAGAATATATATAGTGAAAGTGTACAAGGTTTGCTGGTTATTGTCATTCCTAACATCACCATGGTGTTCAGCAGATGATTCTTATTTCTATAAGAACTGGCTGACTGGTCCAATCATTGTAGGCCTAATAGAACTCAAACTCATTCCTAGCTGTGTATAAAATAAGGCCACATATTCCAGGCAAATAACTAAAATGTCATGAGCAGACAATAAAACTAACAAAATTTGACACCAACTCAGTTTAAAATGACACATTCAAAGCAAGATATTAAAGTTTCGTTGAGAGGCTAGATGGCAACTGCTTTAGGCAGAGACCGACAGAGTGGCTACTTTGGGTTTATGAAAAAAGCAACAAAATATGCATCTAGGGTGAAATTAAATAACACTTCATTACCCTTAATAATAGGGTCTGTAATACTACAACGATTAGAAGGGGGATGACCCTGCTCTATAGAGGTCAATTGCTTGACAGAAAATGTGATAAACACCAACTTATCGTGCGATAAACAAATACAACCTTATCATCAAAAAAGCTTGATATTGTTATTACAATAAGTAGGACTGTTCAATTGGTATCAGGCAATAAATGCAAGATTACCCGCCAGTACCATTAGCTTTGCTATACTTTGAAATCGGCTTTCAGAAATTTGGTCGAGAGGTTGGCAATTAGAAGCTTCATATATGATGATGAAGATCGAAAAACTACAAAATTCGCGACAACTTCTGCGCGAAAGCTTGTATCACATTCACATGTGATCTCCATAGCAAAACGCGTCATTGCAAAGAAAACTCACAAAAAGAGAATAGAATAGTGTCATAGACAAAGGAATAGAAAATCGTACAATACATGGCAAAAACTGCTTGATATAATAATATTGAATTATTACTCAAAACATTGTTTTTTTTGCAGAATTTAACTCATTGAAATAATGGAGGAAGGTGAATTAAACTAGTTCGAAGTAGGAAGGATCGTGTGGAAACATCAATTATTGAATTAAGAATGAAATGCCAATCTGTGAGATGAGACAAAAATGCGATTGTTCCCTAATTTCAGATTACCAGAGTAATACTTCTGAAAATGACATGGCTCTCTTATCTGTAAGAATTTTTGCATATCCTTTATCATAAAAGTCCATTAGACATGAGTCTTTTATGGAAAAGAGTCCCATTTTCACCTTTCTCCGTCCTCTTTTGATTTTAGCTGTAAAGCGAAATTTTTATTTTTTTCGGTTTTGAAGTTGCAAGACGATTATAGAGTAATTGATAGCCAAATTGCATAATATTCTTGATTTAATTTTAGAGACGAATAAATTGCAATTAAATATAGGCAGAAACCCACAAAAAAGCAAAAATGACTGTAATGGTAGCTGTGGAAGTAGAGAAATGTCCACCTGAAAGTCATTGGACTTCTGCCAACAACGTCAATTTTCATCAGAAATTGCCGCCCTGAGTTTTGGCCTAATCAAGTTCTTTCAATTTCAAATTCTCATATCTCCGAATCCACGAGTCTAATTTTGCTGAAATTTGCTTTATTATTTGTAACTGACTTGAGAGCATATTCTCAAGCAATTATGCCACTTTCAAGGCAATCACAGAGATCCAGAAGCTTGCTTTTAGGGAAGATCTGGGCAGTCCCAAAACCTACAATTCCGAAAACCTGCATATGAGTGCTGATTGTCTTTTTTCTGAAAAGTGTAGAACTTTTGTATTCAGTTTCTGAAATGTGTGTGAAATTATGGTTACCCTTTGAGAAAATATCCAGAATTAAAGCTTGTCAGCAAATTTCTTCGAAAAAGTTCATCAGAAACTGCTGCCCTGAGTTTTGGCCTAATCAAGTTCTTCCAACTTCTCATTGTGATATCTCCAAATACACGAGTCTGATTTTGCTGAAATTTCATTTATTAGGTATACCAAGGTATTCTTTTTGACAAAAAGTAAATATATATGAATGTTTCAAGTTTCATTTTTACCTATTTATTCTGTGGTCTGGATCACTGTGCGGGGTTTGGTGTAACTGGTTGAGAGCATATTTTCAAGCATATATGCCACATTCAAGGTAATCACAGAGATCCAGAAGCTGTGTATGAGTGCTGATTACCTTTTTCGAAAAAGTGTAGAACTTTTGTATTCAGTTTCTGAAATGTGTGCGAAATTATGGGTACCCTTTGAGAAAATATCCAGAATTAAAGCTTGTCAGCAAATTTCTTCGAAAAAGTCTCATTTCGCCCTACAACACTACAAATGTTATAGGGCGCTTCTGACTGGCTCTCAAAGATGCACATTAGAGATAAGATATTACATACTTATTAGCAACGAAATAACAACAAATGTACTAGGAAGAGTCCATATTGGTAAACCGCCAGGAATCAAGCTTTTCTAGCCCGAATGTATGGAAATACAGTGAGTATGTATACAAATGAAACATTAAAACTTCAAAATGACAAGAGTTTTTCGTGTCACAAATTAAGTTTATAGCAGGAACTACGTTAGAGAGGCTGTAGTTTTCAAATCTTGATCTGGAAATTAGGTAGAAGCAATAGGAGAAAGGTAAAGAGAATTGATGAAAGTGACATGACATTCTTAAATGCTACAGGAAAATGAGTTACATGTCTGGTTAGAGAAGGCTTTGATTGCTATAGAGCAATTTCAGAAAGTAAGTAACTTATTTTGAACTTGCTAGAAAATTGGAAAGTTTTCAAAATTTGCGATGTTTTTGTTTGATGCGAACAACTATTTCCATTGTGCCCTGCAGAGTGGCCTCTTATGAAGCACTACGTTCTAGTATGATACTATTTTTGAACATATTAAAATGTTAGCATGAGGCAAACGTGGCATTAAGTAATGAGTATCCTACTAGAGTTTAACCCTTTAGAAAAACCAAAGTTCCTCCCAAACATATAGTTAGATTTTTATCTCTTCTCTCCATTAAATGAATCCGAAACATAGATTGTGCACATTGATCTATGTTTAAAGCATAGAAAATAGCACAAGTTTTTTACTACAAAAGCAACTGAAAGTTGCTAGGCTTCTCTCTTGCTATACAAGTGAAATGAAACAAGAGGTATTTTAGCTCTAGCACAAAAGTGGGTTAGCTGTAACAATATGACATTCAAATTCAATTTGAACAACCCGCGTTGTGTGAATTTTGCATATACTAGATTTGCCAGATTTACTCCCGTTCTCCTGACAATATGGATTTTGATTCCCTGGTTGCTCTGAAACGAGAGTAATAACATGTGTATTTCACTGTAACAATTGACTTGCCACCTTAGACTAGCAAATAAAGGTAGTACATTTAGTCTATTAGGCAATTTCCCTCTTCGGTGGCAGCAAGAGTTTCATTTCTTACCATAATCAATGTTTTAGTCAAAGAGGAAGGCAGCATGACAACTTTCTGCTTTCTAAAATGTTTGCTCTTCACTGTTTTGCTACCTACTAGACGAAATGTTGCTGAATTGCTTATAGGCTTGTAGCAAAAGCAAAGTATTTTGACTACATCACTGACCATAATAATTGATCTATTTCTTTTATTCAAAGGATGAATTTTGCATCAAATTCCCATATGGGAAATAGCTGGTGAAGTATTTTTTGCTTTGGCATAGAATGCATCTCCTAATATGATGCTTGTGACAAGCAATAAGGAGCTTCGATAACATTGTTGCAACTGTTTTTTAAAAGACGCATCCTTCAATTTGCCTTACAAAACATCTTTTTGTCATATCTTCTTCTTACCAACATAATTTGAACCAGGGTTGTTGCAATCAAAAGTGATTTTGCAGTTTTACTGGGAAAAAATCCATTTCCTTCGAGAGCAAAGTTAGGGGATAGAGGGCCTTTTCTTCATGTATTTTTATGTTGAAAATGCCTTGCTCTCTTGAAAAGGTGCGAAATCAGAAACTCATTCATTAAATTTGATGATATGCTTTATAATTAAATCACGGAATTGATGATATGCTTTATAAATAAAAATTTACTCATGTGACTATTTACAGAGTGTTAATCAATCTGTTCCAATAATGAGACTTTCTGGAATAAACTATATCTTTTGGTCATCACTTGTTCATGTTGGCAGCAAATATTGGCACTCACATTAAGAATACGTAAATCAATTCTCCACACCGTGACGTCCCTAACATTGCTGGAAAATCTAGTATTCCGGCAAAATATGCTTTTATTGCAATCCTCACTGAATATAAGTGGAATCCTCACTCAATATAATTCTAACGGAACATTGCATTTCATGACTCATATTTGAAATACAGTGAACTGTCTCTAAAGCGGACACCGTCGGGACTTTAAAGAAGTTTCCTCTTTAAAGAGATGTCCTCTTTATAGAAACTTGCCATATCTGAGTGCGGAGGAGCTCAGAAACAAAGAGAACTACTAATGTCGCTTCAGTAATTAGAATTATAAGTGTTTACAAATGATCAAGTTCTTCTATGTATCGAAGAACCTAAAAATCTAGAGGATAAAAACGCTGTCGCTTTGATGAATAAGATAGTTGGGCATGTTCCCAAAATTTCAGTGTATAGATGGAAATGTTCCTGAAGCTTAAGAACAGTTACATTGCTTCTAGAGAGTAACTGCGGAAAAAGAAAATAGAGGAGATGGTTACGGACTGCAAATCCCTTGCGAATATTTAGTAGAAAGAGACACGAGAGCTGTGGACTGGCTTTTGCAAAAGATTGAGAAAGAAAAAGAATTATGTAAAAATCTAGTCGCCGTCAACCAAGAACGAAAGTGTCAAAAAAGAAAGGAGCCATAGACATTAGACATGAAACATAACGTAAAGATACAGTGTAACTCATTTTTGATTGATTAATCGTTAAATTCTTCTTTTGAAGCAAAAGTGATCTTACTACTGTCCGCTTCAAAAAGGTGCATAATGCGCTTGGTACAAAGAAATAATGTCCACTGTCCGTTTTAAGAGGTGTCCGTCTTATAGAATATGACAATACAGGATTTCCTATAGGGGCTGACAGGGACCTTCCAAAAGTGCCCGTCTTTAAGAGGTGTCCGCCTAATAGAGGTGTCCACTTAGAGAGAGTTGACTTTACTTTGAAGACAATGCTATCCTTTCAGTACTACTCTAACTAAATACATTTCTAATCTCCTTCTGGTCATGTAAACGTTGCTTGCTTGAGATCTGTCGGGAAACTTGAACCTTTGCTGACGCAACCTCGACATATCAACACATCAAAATTTGCAATGAAAGAATCTTAGCATAAAAGTTAAAGCAGAGAGTGGTTACTTGATCAGCTGAGTTCAGTTGCAAATGACTTAATGCTAAAAGCATTAATAATTTAATACCACTAATCAAGTTGTTTTAAAACATTTAGCTGCATTGAAACACTTGAGACTTTACGCACAATTAGTCATCGTGTCATATGAATGATCATATAATTGAAATTTCGATATTTTCGTAACAGAAAAGGCAACCCTCGTAACTATTTGCTGGCAGATAGCTTCATATTTCTAGTCCTAAGCCCTGGCTAAACGCGACGAACAATTCGACGAACAATGTTCATCTTTCATGTTTTGCAACTGTTCGTCGGTTTGGCCACCCTCTTCGATGATAAATTTCATGTTGGGAAATAGTCGGTGTTGTTCGAAATTAATTGATGAAGATCAAAACATTTCTCGAACTTTTTCATGTTCTGCAAATTTTCTTAGCGTGTGTCCACTGACGAACATTTTAACGAACAAATGAGAATTTCCAATGCACTCGAGCGTATATATGAAACTTTCCACCAAAGTTTGCTTAGTTCTTTGAAAATTATTGAATTGGAATGAATCTAAAAGTGATCGCATTTAAAGAATGTTGAACATTGTTCATAAAATTGTTCGTCGCAATTGGCCAGGTCTTTAGTTTACAAGAACTCAGATTGAAAAATTCAGAGAAACATGGTCAAATTTTAGCCGAAAGGTGAAGACATATTTTGAGGCTATACTCACAGATGGTCGTGGCGTCAATTAATGTTTATGAAATTAAAAGTTTTATATTTTTACAACAGACAAAATAACCCTCGCAAATGTTTGCGGGCAGATAGCGTAATATCTCAACTCTTAACATGCAAAGATTCAACCCGAGAAATTTAGATAGACATTGTCACATTTTGTCCAAAAAATGAAGACCTCTCTTTAATAATTGTAAAAGAAACAAAACTACTAGTGTTTTAAAATGCTTTATATCATACTTGCATTTAAATTTGGAGACTATTTTTTACTTCCTCGCCCAAAACTTGTATAGATAGCATATTTTGATATTGAAAAACAGCTACCATCTTAGAAATTTGCGAAGTTTTTATTCAACATGTAAATTCAATATGGTGGATTACGCAAGAAATGAAGCAAAATTTGTGAAAATTTTATTGGTTCTAACTTAAAACCGGTAGAAGATATTAACCTAGATTTCAGAAGTTATGTTATTACATGGATTAAATAAAATCGTGTTAAAATAGAGGAAATCTGAAGACTATGGCTAAATTATCTAACATGTTTCCCTCGTTGGCAAAGAATGGCTTGTTTAACCGGTTGAAAAAGCTGTTTGAGATTCAATAGTTTAAATAGTACTTCCCTTGAGATTCATGGAATCAATGCAACAGTTTTCTTATCACCTTTGATTGAATGATTAGCGGAACAAGAACAGGAGTTGTGACCTCATCATTTTGTGACGATATTTCTACATCAAAATTCTCAACAACAACTTGTATTAGGCAGTACTTTTGATGAGGAAACTACCACGTGTGTGTCAAATAGCATACGCAAATGATTATTTCCTTGCGTTTGCACTGCTGAAACACATCTTACAATCGCATATGCAGATCAGATAGAGCAACGATGGAAAAGAGGTGTATTATCATTATCAACATCACTTTATTGAACAGAGGCTTACATGTAAAGAATATAGCTAAATTACAGCTAATTTAAGCCTATTTATCAATAATTAAATACATCGAAGCGTAAAGCTAAGATCAACATAAAAGTTTTTTTAAAAAGATAATCATTGCAAGATAAAAATGTTCAAAAAATGCTATATGAAAGCCTAACTCTTGAGAATACGGTCTGCAGTACATTTGCATCTAACACCCTTCCCATGTCTAATTCGCATTTTGACAATAGAGAGGGAAATTACTCAATTATATGAAACGAGCTAGCTCGGCAAGGTGGGTTGGCTCGCTTTTTGAAAGTGGGTAAAACAAGCTGAAATGTGGTATCTCAAATGGTTAAGCTTGGGATTGAACCGTTGCATTTTTTTATATGGTTGCATGAAGAATAATGGGGCAAAGGCCCAAATGAGTAAAGTTCCTATTAAAAGAAAATGCAGCGTAAGATAAACTAAACTAGGCAGATATGTAGTAGGCAAATACGCAATAATAAATAATTCTTCAAAGTTAATTTTTTTATAAACAGTTGAAAAATCCTACCATTTCTGTTGCAAATTAGCATTATCCTTTGTCTCATGTATTTTTGTCAATGTAACAACCACTAATGGACATCATTTGAGGTGAAAATTTTGCATAGAAACTCTAACGTAGAAACTCCCGAAATAGAATGCCCCAAAATTGCAAGATTTTTCATTCTTCCTCTAGTATACAGCACAAAGAGGTCTGCAGTTTTCAAAAATTTGATTAACAGTAGCATCGAAATCTTATTCGGATTGCTTCCTCAACACCTAACCACTTTGGTTCATGTATGACTCAGAACCAGAAATAACGTATATAATTGTGTTGTTCCTTTCTTTATCAATTTTTGGTAAGCATACATAATGTAATAAGTGAGTTTATGATTCACTGAAACTTTATTGTATGCATCTAGACATCAATGAATGTGACAGTCACCCTTGCGCCAATGGAGGTATATGTGAAGACAGATTGGCAAGTTTCAAGTGTACGTGCGCACCAGGATATACTGGAATTCAGTGTCAGACAGGTAGATATTACTCTAGCTTTTCTAAAACTTAACTGTCTGTTTTGTACTCTCACTCAGTAGTGACAGAAAGTATAATGTAACTTATATACTTACGAAACAGATAACATAGAATAAATTATCAAGCAGGCTCTTCAAGGGAGCTTTGCAAATTAAGTACCAGAAAATTTTGGATTAAGAAGAACAGTTCTGGATAACAAAGTCTTTTAGATTACATTTCTAACAACGCCAAGATACTAAGCAGAAGATAGATGTTATAGCATTTTTGCGCTTTTAATTTTCGTTTTTGAAGCCAATAGCTATGTTTTTGAGACCACAACTGCATTTCGTTTATTAGCTGTCCTGTGCGCATGACCAAAAATATTTCTCCCCGGAAGCACAACTACTCCAAGGAGGAGTATAATTCTTAAACGACCCTTATTCAAGGAGTTCCAGTCAAGGAATCCCACACATAAGGGAATTGTCATGAAGTGTAAAACAGACCGAAAGTGAAGGATTTAAGTATTTACGCAAAATTTATGTAGCCCAATGCAAGAAACAAAGATAAACGTCTTGGCTTCAGTGTAGTACCTTCACATGCAGTATTGCCGCTAAATAACTCGCTGCTCTGAATAACGCCACCCTCTGAAGAATGCCTCACTTCTAGGAACGCAGCGCGAAAACGTTCACAACATGAACAAGGACTGTGATGGAGAAAATGATATTGCTAGTTTTGATAATTTTCATACTGTGAGCGCATATTATTTTAATTTTGAAATATGTTTAACACAGCCTTTGTGATACTTGCTTAGGAAAAGAAAACATTATGTAAAGTTTCATTTTGAAATTAACGCTGCCTTCCAAAGAACCCCGCCCTCTAATGAACACTGCATCATACAGTTCAGTTGAAGTTGTTCGTCAAATTTCAATACATAATACTGGCAATGCGGTACCCGTAAGTAGCATACCCTCAAAGATTCTTAAAAGCAATTCATACACTTTTGCACCTGCTCTACATAGAATTCTAAATCAGGATATAGCAGAGAACAGTTTTCCTGAAAAACTTAAGGAAGGCAACATCACAGCCTTACATAGGAAAGATGATGCATCATTAAAAACAAACTATAAGCCAATAACATACCTCCTTAGCATTTCAAAAAACTTTTTGAGAGAAAGGAATTCAACAGTGGCTTTCTTTTCTCATACCTTTATGGTTTCCGCAATATTTATAGTACTCAACACGCCGTTCTCAGATTTGCTGAATGCGCAAAAACAATATTCGATTACGGAAAAACTACTGGTGCTGTACTAATAGACCTATCGAATCCTTATGAATGCTTGAACCATGATCTGCTGATTGAAAAATTGGAAGTGCTGACTGAAATACATAACTATTTACATGGAAGAAGGCAGAGAGTAAAAATGAATGGATCAGTTAGCTCCTTGAGAGCAAGAAGTTAAGGTGTGACCCAAGGATCTGTTTTAGGACCCCTCCTTTTCAATGTTTACATAAACAACCCTCTAATGACAAATGGTGACACTGAATCGAGCAATTTAGCAGATGACAAAGTATTCTATGCGTAAGACACAAGCGCTGCACAAGTCATTCGAAAATTATAGTCTGCTTTATAACAGTGCATTGTGGCTTAATAATAATAATACTAATACAATAAAAATGAATGGGAGAAACAAAGTAAGAGCAATAAGCGCTTGGGCAATGGCTGTCGGGGTTAGGGCTGCTCAAATTTCAGTGACGTTATTTTTGAGACTTTGATTGACGTTTTGTTGAGTTAGAACAATAGAGTAGTAATTTGATTCCTATCACTTGAGGGGTATATTCGATCGTAAGATGGTGAAGGATAGAACATGGAAAGATTGATATAGAAATGTAAGGGTATTTATTCACATTTTGATAGCTTAGAATCATTTTTGTGTGATTGATTGATAGGGGATAGTTGATTAAGTAAGAATTTGAAATTGCTTAGTTGTTTATGTAGGATGGGATTTTGGAAGGAAAGTGATTTAGGGATTGTATTGGCAATGCTGTTTGATTGTTTGTTGAGTAGTTTGTTATCGAGCACATAAGAACTTTTAGGGTAGAGTTGATTATTGATTATAGCAACTTAAAATCTAATAGTGGCTATATTCAAATATGGAGCAGGAATGCTGCATTGGAATAAAAGTGGACTGAATGCACTGGATAGGAAATCTAGGAAGACAGTGACAAAATATTGAGCGTTACACCCAAAAAGTGATGTGAACACACTATGTATAAAGAGGAAAGAAGGAAGCAGAGGTCTTATAGGTGTGGAGCGATGTGTTAGAGAAGAAGAAAATAGTTTGGGTTACTATGTGGCCAATTCGGGTGAAAATCTTATCAGGGGAGTTGCTGCAGCTGGGACAATTAGGATTGCAGGGATCATTACCAGTGGGCAATTTCAGAAACAGAGGGAGCAAGAACTGGAACAAAAATGGACTGAGAAGAGAATGCATAGTCAATTCGTTGGGGGAAATGCCTTAGAAAGTTGATAAGAATGAAACGTGGCAATGGCTATCAAAAAGTGATTCAAAGATCGGAACAGAAGCAGTACTGTGTGCTGCACAAGAACAGGCCGTTAGGACAAATTATGTAAAGTACCGCTTGAGAGAACCAGTGAAAGTCCATTGTGAAGGTTATATAGAAAAGGGGTGAAGATGTGCAACATTTAGTATTTGGATGCGAGAGGCTAGCTCAAAAGGAATATAAACGACGTCATAGCAATGTGGCAAAGAAAGTTCATTGGGACCTTTATAAAAAGAATGAATCGGATTGCAAAGAGAAATCATATGAACATGTACCAGAAGGAGCAGTAGAAAATGAAGAAGTGAACTTGTAGTGGGATGTCAATATTCAGTGTGACAATGTGATAAAAGTAAGAAGACCAGATATAGTTGTAGTTGACAAGAAAGAACAAAAGGGAACAATAATTGATATTGCTGTACCAGATGATGTAAGAGTAGGAGAGAAAGAATCAGAAAAGGTAGAAAATTACCAGAAATTTAAGAGAAAGATTAGTAGGTTGTGGAAGCTCCAGCATGTGAAAGTTGTGCCTGTAGCTATAGGAACTCTTGGAAGTGCCATTAAAGACCTTGAAAAATGGATTAAGAAACTAGGGTCAGCGTACAACATTGGAGTGATGCAAAAGGCTGCTTTGTTAGGAAAGTGCAAGAATATCGCGGCAAGTGCTAGGACACTAGAGAAATGAACGCTCTTTTAGCCTATGGTAATTTGTTATGACTCGCCTAACAGAGGAATTGACGGTAATAACATCTGCCATAACACAATCTGTAGCAAATGAGCTTATAATAACACTTTATGTAACGTTGGCTACAGGCAAAATGCATAAGAAAAACTAATACAGACCAACTGATCTTCCTATTTGCAATAGTCATCTACATATTATTCAGTAGCACATAAACCAGTCTAATCTTTAATTTTAAATTTAAATTGTCTGTCATTTTTAACGAATCTTATCTTGTCAGGGAGCATATTTTATAGCATGCTTCCTCTAAATTTCATTGAATTTAATCCGTACCTCACTGTTTTCGCATTTGGTCATTGGACAAGATCTGTCATTCTAAGATTCTAAGATGTGGGCCTATGTTCGAAGATATCCAGCAGAAAGGAAGGACTTTTTAGGTTAGGCTTTGTAAACCTCCAAAAGCAAAGCTTGTAAATTTCTAATATGTATTGTATGCTCACCTCTCTTCTGCAGAAATACTTCAAAGGTAGATCTATAATAGTCTAATAGCGCTCTCCGGGCATGTTTATGGAGTCTATTAATTTTGCTGTGTGATGAATTCCCACTAAATACCCAGATCAGCGGACAGCAATTGAAACTGGATAGAACACAAGCATCATATAACGCATCTTTTCATATTCAAGATTTGGAGCAATTCTAGAAAAAGCTCTGGCTTTATTTGAAGTTTTCTTGCAGATTGATGGTATATACTGGTTGAAGTTCAACATAGAGTCAGTTGTTACACCCAATAACTTTACACTATCAGTCATGTGAATCAAACTCCCATTTATACCAATACATAGTTTACATCGTCTTTTAGACCTATGAACAATCGCTGAGATGTTTCCGAGGTTTGCAACCATTTCGTTGTTTTTATACCAGATAATTGCAATTTTCATGTCACTTTCAATATTTGAGGCAACGGAATCTAGGTTTTGCCCACATGCATAGATTCTATTATTGTAAGCAAAGTTGAATGCCTGAGAGTGATGTATCTCATAGAAGAAGTCATTTATGAATAGATTAAATAGGAAGGGTCCTTGTGTAGATCCCTGTGGAGCACCTGATTTGATTTCCTACCAGGTACTAATGGATTTGCCTATTATTGCTCTTTGCCTTCTTCTAACAAAGTAACTGTGCATAAGTTTTAGACTGTTTATGCTAAATCCATAAGCTCCCATCTTAGCTAAAACCAGTTTATGCGTACACATATATACGCTTTTGATAAATCCATCAATGCCATGCCAAGCACTCCAGAATGGTCAATATGCATACGGATTGTTTTAATTACTCTAAGTAGGGCATGTTGGGTACTATGCCTCTCTCTAAATCCATATATACTGTCTGCCAGCTTAGGTCCTATAAACGGTACAATCTGCCTTTTCAGGAGGCGCTCGAAATTTCTAGAGAAGATAGATAGTACACTGATAGGTTGATAGCTTTTTTTCAAAGTGCCGGTACCATCTTTTTACACTGGAGAAACATCAGTCAGTTTCAGTGCATCAGGGAAAATGCAGGATTGGACCATTGAGCTTGCAATGTTTGTCACCCTATTCAAAGAAAGATCTGATGTCACTTCTAATATGTGGGCAGGAATATCTCCACTATTTTTTCATTATATTTAAGTAGTTTATTTCATCCTACACCTTAGAATACTCATACGCCTTAAAAGCAAATTGAATGCTGAGAAATGTCATCTGTTGATCTTTGGCAAAAATAGAGAGAAACTAATCAAAAGCTGCACGCAGTATCTCGGATCGCTAATTATGTTGATGAAGAAAAACTAAGACATATTATGAAAGCTGTCTTGCTATCCCAATTAAACTACTGCCCCCAAATCTGGATGTATTATGACATACGAATGAACAACAAAATTAGCCGTAGTCATGAAAAGGCCCTACGCATTTTATATAATGATGCATTATCTACCTTCATTGCTTTATTTACTTCAAAAAAATTATTCAATATCAGTTCATCAGTGGCACTTACAGCTACTAACATTAGAAATCCATAAGAAAAATCAAAACGTTAGCCTTTGCTCTGCGAAAAGATATTTTGTACAAAAAACCTATCACATAATCTACGAATGAGTAAACTTCAATTTATAAGGTTCAAGACAGCATCGTATGGAATACAAAGTGCTGTGCTTCTAGGCTCCTTATTGTAGCATACAGTGCCAAACGGAGCCAAGAATTCCATAACATTGCGTGACTTCAAAAGCTTTATAAAGCACTGGAAAAGTCGGGGGAAATGTCCCTGTATACTATGCAACCTCTACATGGTGCAAGTTGGTTTTTTGACTTAGTACTCACTGTTTCATTCTTTATTTACTTTTCATTGAGAATATATAAAATTTGTACGAACACACTATTGCAATGATATATACTTGGTATGTTTTCGCAGTAGGGATAAATTAGTTTTTAGCTACTCAACGTACTGTAAGTAAGGCAATTATTGCCATTATTATTTTTAATTATACTGAACTTTTAATATTTTCATATATACTTCATTATCTTTATTTTATTTTGATTTTGTCCCTATAGTTTTTATCATATATAGTTTTAAGTGGTATTAGCAGACTAGCCAATTGTTAACTACCTAGTACATGAGAGGTGTACAATTTTATTGTAGTATTGATTGACTTGCATGAAGTTTAGAAAAAATCTTCTTTGTAAAGAACGCCGTAGCGTTGTTTAGAGACATTATTAACCCGCACACCATGAATAGAACAGTAGGAAGCACTCCCCTGGGGATGTCTACAGACTTCTCTGGATGTTGTGTTTTAATATGAAGTGCTATAATAATCACTATATTTTAATTGTTGGTAATCTTCTTATAGTTTCACGGTATCTAATGCCTTAGATGAATCATAGCGGTTCTCTTTCTCTCCATCTTTTTCTATCTCTTGCAACATTGGCTAACTGTGTTCCATCTTCATTCTAAATCTCTCCATTATCTAATCTAGCATCTTCAATCTCTGTCTTCCTCTTGCCTTTTCCCCTACCAATTCAGCCTCCAAGATATTTTTTCGTCAGTTTTTTTGTCCATGATACTCTCATCATCTTTCTCCAGAACCAAATTACTGTCGCCTTACGCTTTTGCTTCATATTTTTACTTATTGTCCACGACTCGCATCCATACATTAGCACTGACCAGATATAGCACTTCAACAAACGCTTTCTAACTCCCAACCCTAAGCTCCTTGCACATGATAAATTTTTCACATCCATAAATTGTTGGTAGTAGCGAATCACTAACTTTTCCATTGCTGCTGAATCTTACAAGCATAATGACATTACAGAATCATAGTGAGTGCAATCAATGTATTACAGAATCATAGTGTAATCAATGTATTACAGAATCGTAGTGCAATTAATTTAATAGTGTTATAAATACTCACCAACATTTCAATCGGAAATATTCTTTTCCGAAAGTTCATTACAACTAAAGTTTCTTTGCTCTTTCATAGCCGCACGATCTTGTCTGGATTTGTACCGACATGGAAAGCAACAGAATGCCGTATACGAAGTCTTTGATCAAAGCAATCAACTTTATAAAGTTCTTTGCGACTTTGAATCGGATTCCAAAAGAGTATGGACATTGATTACTTCTTTCTCATTAGGCAACAAGGATCAGTACAAGGTGCCATTTTACAACGATTACCCAAGAAATGAGAACAATCCAAATTGGGTGGATTTCAGGTAATATATTCATCATTGTTTCTACTACATTAGAACATATATTAATACTATTTTAAAAACTAGTTTATTCACTCACTGCAACATATCGCATTGCACTGTATTGCCAAGACATAGTTCTTTTTCACTTGTCAGCATTTTGGAATTTCTGCCTTGCATTCTATTTTAATATTTTTTTATGCTTTCCACTTGTTTTTAAATCACTACGCTCATTCTTCCATAATGGATGTTAGCGTTTTAAGGGAGGAATGGGGTTAGCACTAATGTAGACAGTAGCGGACAGGTGTAGAAATGGGGCTTGACTGTAAGTGGACATCCTTTATCCTTTTCAGTGCAGCATCTTTAAGAGAAAAGAGGGTATTTTAAGGTCATTTAATCATCACATTTCTTCACTAAAGATCGACAAATATAGAAGTCAACAAGAAACAAGAACATTACGCATGTTCTTTTCGAAGAGCTCCAATTTGTCAATATTATTTGCAGTTCTTTAAGTACTCTCCAACTCTGTGTCCACACGGACAGGGGGAGGGGGCTGTTAATCAAAAAATGGAAAAATATAGGAACGGGGAGGGAGGGAATCTGAAACTGGCAGAAATGTACGTAAAACCCTTTACGGATGAGCACATACTAAATCTAATCGATTTTTTGTATGTATCTTTACTTCTGTTTGCAAGTATTCGTCTCAGCACCTAAAATTTGTGTGTGGGAAGGGCCCATAACGTGCTTAGAACCCCTGAATCGTTAGAGTGGCCCTGTTTCTTGTTGAGAAAGCAGTGTTTTAGTGATTTTTTAGATGCCTTTCCCCAGTACCTTTGCCATTGATTTGTACCTGAAAGATCTATACAATTATATCTTAGGTTTCACCCATGGCACTACACAAGTCTGCTTACTTAGAATTTCTAATTTACCCTGCCATTGATTCTGACTTACACTGCCTTGCCGTTATTCATCATGGTGGAAGTCAGGAGAAATTTTTATGATTGCAAGGTCTAATATCAGTGGTTTAAGAGAAGGGGTAGGAAGTACATCCTTCCAACTCTAAAATTTTTGTAAATAAAAGTATATAAGAATCGCTACTTTGTTGCAAAAGGCTATTTTAGATTTAAAACTTTGTCGAGAAAGTTTTAGTTCATAAGAATATATAGAGTATTAGAAATAAGTTATCTACCTTTCCACAACTTAGACCCTAACAGCTTGGCCGTCATCTTGTCCGCCATTGCCAAATTCCAAACGAGGCATCGCTCAGTGACTCCCCGAATTCAGTGACTACCCGTTGGCACCAATATAGTTTAACTTCCAATTATTATTTTTAAGATTGAGATTGCAAAGAATGAACAGTCTTCGCTCACTTTCAAAAGTGTGGCGTGCTACATGCAGCTTTCCAACATACAAGTCTGATATAACTCGTGACTACGTGAGAGCTCGGATTCAGGTGGTAGACATTCTTACCTACTATGGTTATACATGTAAGGTGGTGGAGTATATCAATATCAGAGGTCACATTGGCAGTAATATCTCCGTCAGTTTTTATCAGGATCATGGAGGGCACTTCCATACAGATGCCCATGTTAATCTTGGCTGCTCCTTTAACCCTAGACAAGGCAGCATTTACGAAGAAGACAATTTTGGGCTGTATAACCACGTGAATCCTGCATTTAGGTGCACTGAATCTCCAGAGAGTACAACACAATATTGGTTTGGGACTGTAAAATAATATTCTTAATATAGAAACTTTCCTTACGATTGTTTTGTCTGCAAAATAGTTGCAGTATCATAAATAAAAGTGCAAAGTACTTCAACTATTACATTAATTTTCAACGATGCAAAATGATGCAGCTGATCAGGGGTTCTTTCTCTCTTTTTTCGTATGATTATTACCTCGAGCCCTACAATCAAAGTCAGTTACAACTAAAGCATTAAACAAAAAAGGACACTCTCAGCTCAGCGGCATAGCTTGCAGCAGCAGTTTTCCTTTATACCTCTTTTTTTGAATAAGAAAAAATTTGAGAAGATTTAATATTGGTTGACGCATTCGATTGGATGCTACACCAGAAGGTAGCTGAGTTAATTTACAATCTAGTGTGAAGCGTTAAGGCAATAGAAAGAGGGTGTTCACATCGGCAAATTTTTAATAGAATGGGGTGCGAATAGAAGGGAACTGTTCATGTCGGCTAGTTCTCAATAAAAAGAGGGTGCTACTAGAAGAGGGTATGCATGTCGGCAGCTTTTCAATAGAAAAAGAGTGCTAAGAGAAGGTGGTTTATGCTGGTAACTTGTTTTATTAAAAGGTGATGTAATTTTCTGCGTTCTCTGATCATGATCGATTTCTAAAATTTAGTAGAAGGGGCTGTTAATAAGCAAGGGGGAGAAGGAAAATTCTCCTGACGTTAATAGACAGGGGCCCGTAAATTAGAGACACCAGAGTATGTATGTCACTGTGCTTTTGATCTTCTTATTGTACTTTGGTTCTTGGCATTGAAGAGTGCCATAGCTAGGTTTGCCCGCCTGGGATTTTCTCAAGTCCGAAGCCCGGACTAACTTCCAGAAGACTGCCGACTTATAAGTTCTCTATTTTTGGCATTGTTTTGCATTAGTCAATATATTTTGTAAGCACTTTTAGGCGTACTTTCTTCACAAGATTTCAAACAATCCAGATTTTGAAGATATCTGAAAATGATGTAGCAATTGTGTTTAATAACACGTCTTGTTAAACACGGAGTCCAATTCCGCGCAGTGCTAACTCTGCTGGAAAGTATGAAAGCAAGCACGAAAACCCTCTTAATCACGCTCAAATCAAGCACAATATAGAATCAGCTTCTGTGCTGATCAAGGGCGTCATGGACCAGGAGCATGGGGGGAATAGCTCCCCAAGTTTTTCACAATCACTGGATTTTCAGAATGTTTAATGCTTCGCCCGATAATGTTCGGACTTTTGCTGTTTTTAAAGGTAAAGGTTTCGAATTTTATTGGAAGATTATTGAGCTTGCACCCCTACTCTACAGATGCCACAATGCCCCTGAAGCTGATTGTAAATCAACAGCCAAGATGTCTAAATTTGACCATTACTGTACTACCGCTTTTGTCCTGCGAAAATTCAAATTTTCAAGTTTGAAGGTGAATCGTCCCTCACGCTCCCCTTTAATTTTCGTCCCTGTCCTTCTACTTACTTGTCGAAGATTATCGACTGAAGGTTTTCTACTGAAGGTTTTCTACTTCTAATTTGATGATATTTGTAAAGGGGTATTTTCCAGCATTGTAGGGAAAGTAATTGTAAAAACTTTCCTGTGAGCGAGGGCCGAAACTCCCTTTGCTTCCATTCTAGCACTTATAAAAGGCATTGCCTACATTATAGCTAACGTAAAGGGCGTGGTGATCAGAAAATTTCTGATCGGAGACTCAAAGCTCCTCCCTTTTGCTGTGTGCCCAATAAACTTCTATACATTTGGATGTGATCGCCACACCCACCAAGCGTGATTAACCCTGCTTTTTACAAAGATAACTTCATGACTGAATTTGGCTGCGTCCATACTGAATAGCGTAGGGGAGGTGAAAGTTTTCACCAAAAAGATTTGTCAACACCCCACCTCAACTCTTGAAAAGTTTGCAATCCCTCAAGCATGAATACAAAATATGTTCACCACCCCCCTCCTACCGGTACCAAATGTGGCAATATTCACTTGGGGAAGCCTGGTGAACGTTGGTGCCCCTTTGTTAGAAACATCATACACTTTGCACTTTGAGCTAACACTTTTGAAACATAGAGACCTTCAGAAGCCACAGAAAGCTCTCCTTTGTGTCATGAGGCATAGTTTTTGAATTCCTTACTGCTATCTCTAGTACCTATTGCACAGAAGTGGGTTGTATAAAGAACAGCGTAGGATAAAAGCATGGCATCTACTCAATGCTGCACTAGTCCCTAAGCTTAGATTAGCTAGGGTGTTCGTGGGCATCCTCCCAAGGAACTTTTGAAATTTAGATCCTCAGAATCACTGGAAGTGATTATTTTTCTATATAATCTCAGAAAGGTTTGCTGTTATTTGCAGCACTGTTCTTCATAGATCATTAGAAACCAATATAATGAGTTGCTTTTGATTGAAGGACACCGATGTTTCCTCAGGAAGACAGAGCATGAAAGGGATGGTCAGGGCACAAGCAAGCAAAACAAATCAAAGCTCAAAATTTTAATCAAAAATAGAACCAAATTTGCAAGCAAACTCTCAGACTAGCAAACAATTTTTACCTGGGGGGGGGGGGAGTCTTAGCCTACCACACTAGCTTTTTCATCTAGCTTCTTTCATAACAAAAATTTGGTATTCCCACTTCAATGTAAAAAACATTGAACTCTCCCATTCTATTGCGTATTTTTTCAAATCACCCTTAATTTTACTTTCCCCTTCTGCCATAAATTATGAATGCAGCCTTAGCGTAACTGAAACCTTGGTGTATATGGGTTGATGACTTTAAAATTGTTAGAACAGTTTTAGTTTATGCTGCGAAAGCCTATTGATGGCACTATAGATATTTGGGAGAGTCCATGTAGCTTTGGATTTTGCAATGTATTTATCTACATGCAATCATGTATTGATGTATAAAATTTTGATAGATACAATGTTTCATAATTTTTTCTAAATGCTTATAGACACACTGCTTAATAATGCAATGTAGAAGATCTATAAAAGCACATCGTAGTTATAAAAGCACTTTAAAATGTCAATGGTGTTATTGTTTGGAAGATCTCAGCAAAATGAAGAAGAAAGTATAAGGACAAAGTCGAAAGCAAAGGGCAAAATGTCAAAGAGAGCTACAAAAATATACAAATATCTGTTGGCAAAATTTTCATTTTATCTGGTAGCTCATTTTGCAAAAAGCATTTTGGCTTATTTGGCAGTTTTACTATCTATTTGGTTCCTACAGTCTTTCACATATCATTTTGAGTATATATCGTATCTTTAGGCTAATAAATATGTGCATAATAATTCTTTTAATCAAAATACTCATTTAGGAATGTGTTGGATCTTACCCTTTTGTCCAAGAAAGGTAATACTAGAAGGCACATGTCATCGTTATATTGAATGTTTATTGTTGCATTGAATAGTTGTATCGTTATAGTGAACTATATTGAATTTCTAGACTAGTTCCAGATTTTAAGATGGTTGTTGATTTTGTCTTCAATTTGATCAACAGAACCACCTGAATTTAAAACAAATTCGTGACAATTTAGACCTGACTTAAAGCAAAACCATGTTTACAACACGTGTCAGTTTGTAATAGGGTCCCCAGTGAGCTGAAAAGCTTTGACTAATATTTCTTAGGAAAATACCAAGGTCTGGTATGTAGACTCGCTAATTTTGATCAAATTATGACATAATAGTGCTTGAACAATGAAGAATAAATGAATTATGTCAGTTGGTCTATTAGAAGGTCAATTTATACAATAATATCTCAAAGAAGTATAACTATGATAATTTTTGCTGATTCTACGCCTTCAGAAAGGAGCAGAAATTTTACTTGAATGTTTTACAAAATGCTGTTTTAGGGACATCAAACTTTTTTTTGGGGGGCCGGGAGAGATGGTCCTTCGCGTATTTGCAAATAAATATTATGTTTCATTTTCATTTATGCATTTTTGCAGGAGATACCATAAAAGACCATTTTCCAGTTTTTCATATTCAAAGACGTTAAAAATTTGCTGTAGACAACACATATGCAGATTTCTGAGTATACCAGACCTTGGTGACCATGCTCCTCCATTTTCAATGTTGTTTCAACGCCTCTGTGTTACAAACAGAAATAGGCAAGATGCTTCCTAAAATTATCTCGATATAAGAAACTGCGATTTGAAAAACTGTTTATCTTATTACAAGATTCTGTTAGTTACAGGAAAAGGAAGATATTTAGTTCTTGATGAACCATGAGTTATGCATAATTTTCAAATGTTTGACTTTTTAGTGAGTTTGAGCCTTGACGCTCTTATGGATCATATCCTTTTTAAGAGAGTGTACTGCATAAAGCAACAGAACGTAACCAATGTTCACTAAGACGTCTAAAAAAGCTTCTTATGCTGATATTATGAAAAAGCTAAAATTTTCAATGCTTTGCCAAAACCCTTTTTAGAACGAAATTAGTTGTTTTTCGACAGAGCACTGGATGGGCTGGGTATGTTGATGCTTCAGATGACACTGCCAATTTTGATGCCTCTTCAGTGTTGACGCAAACTTGTCAAAGTCTTCAAAAATTTGATTCATCTCAAACCTTACATCCTCTCTACTCTAGTATTATGTGGATTTCTTCATGGTATGTGTACGTGCAAAGGAAATAAAAAGCACTATATCTTTGCTTTACAAAGCAGAGCTAAAGGAAGCACTGTTAATCTAAATGAGCACTAGAATCATCAAGCATCATCTTGCGAAGGATGTTTCTATTTGCTATGATAGCTTTAATTTTACTAATAAATGAAGCAAAATCATCTTGTTCCTTTGAAGCGCTTTTTGAAATCATCTTTTTGCAAGGTACTGTCATTCTTCTGAATTATTAACTTTTCACAAGATGCAGTTATTTTGTACCAGAAGCGTCTTTTTGCAATATATTGTTATTGACTTCAGTAACTAGATGCCTTCTTCAAGACAAAGAGATAAAATACTGCTTTGCTCGTGTTACAAGTACTCAAAACAAACAGAAACATCAAAAGCACAGCACATCAGATATTTTGTAAGCAAAATGAGTACCAAAGAGAAGATGGACGTATTCAATCATAACTTCTTTGAAGTCTGTTGAGCTTTACGACTGCTTGTGAATTGCATGAGAATTGGCCAGGTTTGAAGTCTCTTATCGAGCTCACAGTGTTCTAGGGAGTTAAAATTAGCTTCTAAGTGAAAATATGAGTAATAGGTTGGCAGGTAGATGTAACAGAATGTGCCAGGTAGTCCTTGGAGAATCATGCAAAAACACCAGAGCAAACATGGGACGTTACCGAAAATGGCTTGTGAAGGCACAATTGATGTAGCCCAGGAAACTGCAAATCCATGGACACTGATTTAGATAGAAAGAAGATTTTTCCTATAAAATGCTCATGCTGGAGAGGAACTATATAATGTAAATATGAGGAACATCAACAACTTCATGCTTCCGCTAGCCGCAACTTGCTACTTGCAAGGAGCATCGAAGACAGGTAAGTAGTGGCGTGCTGAAGGACGAACACGAACTACCACCAATTAAAAGTACGCTGCTGTGGAGCCTCCTCCGCCCAAAAACCGACATCACCTAGAATCTGAAGTGATATTTTCGCTGATGACAGCTGATTGAACAAACTGCCCTTTAGCAAACTTGCCAACTGCAAACACGTTAGGCTTCAGGTAGAAGTCAATGCTGGATGGGTATAGCAGAATTTTGTGCAAGATGTAAATTCCTATGATAGTATTTAACAGCAGTTTAGTGACCCCAATGTTTATCGCTGATTTTGCTTACACTTCTGTGGCCACCTTATGCATAACTTTACTGTCTGTAAAAGAAAAGATTTTTTTCTCAAAGCTGTTTATTTTAATTACTATAGATTCCGTCCTTTTTTGAAGTGGAAGTGATGCTTCCTAACAAGCACACTGCAAGTAAAGCTTCTCTGCAAATCGTCCACATCTGGGTGAAAATCTGAAAGAGTACACGTTTTTATTATAAGAACCCAGTTTATTAGCAGTCTAGTGTTAGGCACCCTAGAATTTTAGAAGATTGTAGTATTAAAAGGAAAGAGCTAAGATACATTAGACAAATACCACATTGAAATAGTTACCTGGTCAGACGTAAAGCTGAACCAAAAAAATGTGATTACGAAATTGCTCTAGAATTTAAATCTATTATCATTTTGTTTGTAATACTGCTTATAGTTTACTACATTCACGTTTTGTTCTCGTGTCCACTGCAATTTAATTCGTTAAATAAAGAAACTTTTGAGAAACTTTTAGTGATTTAGTTAGAACTAGTTAGAAACTTTTAAAACTAAAATTGAGTGAAAAGTTAAAAATGTTTAGTACTAGGCCTTAGCTAGGGTTATTATGGAAAAAAGTTTGGTCATTTCTTTATAAGTATACCTAGCTTTTCGTTTAGCCTCATTATTCTTGCATATTATTTTTCTATTAATGCAAACAGAGGGATATCACCATTGTCTAATACAAGTTACCTCGCATTGGGCAATGGCTATAGCGAAACTTGGGTTCTAATCTCTAAGAATTAAAGCTGTTAAGATGCGCAACTTCGACTCGCATGGTATACACAATCAGCTGTGATCATGTTGTCGTTGGTTAGATGAGCAGGAGAATCCGCAGCGGTGTACTTCTAATCGGTGGGATTTCGTGTTAATAGTGCTGAAACACTTTTGATAGGTGGGGGTGTAACAAAAGAAGTTACTTATAGGCTGTTAAGCTTCCCCTTAAACTGCCTATAAGCTACTTAATTCCCCTTATTTCAGCACGCCCCTGCAGGTGAGCTTGGAAGAGTTTAGTAGTTACTGTTAACTTTTCAAGAATCTATCTCATATCCTTGTTTTTCCAGGTGTTTATGGCACTGGCCAGCAGATTGTTAATCGAACTTCAAGTACTTATTAACTGCCACTAATAGAGTAGTAAAAAGAGGAGAGTACACCCAATAGTGTAACAATTTTGTGCATCAATAACAGATGTAAAAACTCAACATTAGCTAATTCCGGAAAGTTCAAGTTTACATAAAGTTTTGAATAAATGCTTTACGGTTTGGGATTCTCATTGTGGTAAGATGGGAAATACTGTAAACAGATTTACTGAAATTAATGCCATTTTACATCCAACCACAGTTTTACAGGTTTTTCATGCCTTGTTCATAATTTTTGCAAGCGTAGTCACAGTAGATGTTTGCATCATTTGCAAATACACAAAGCTTCAATTTTCTGATTCATTTGGCAAGTTTTGATATGATTAAGAAATAGCAATAGACCGAGTACAAATCCCTGTTTAAACTTTGCGTGTTGTTCACATTTAACTCAAATTAGAACAATTTGTTGAAGCATGCTAGCTGAAAGAAGCAGTTCCTGTAAACCATACTTATCAGTGCATGATTAATTAAGCTACTTTCTTGAGAGCCAAACTGGAAGGGATACAGAATATTAATATCCTTCAGAAAGAAGTTGCATCTGTTATGCGTAAGCTTCGCAAAAATTTTGCTAATGGCAGGTAAGAGTGACAATGATCTGTAATTTGAAGGTACTTATGGGTCACTTTGTTTGAAATGGGTACAACTTTAGCCATGTTAAACTTGGAGGGAAAAATGCTGTTGAAAAGTGACTGGTTAACCATGGTAGCTAAAGTTGATCCTATTCTTACCATGGTTAACCATGGTAGCTACAGTTGTTCATAGTCTTACCATGGTTCTTACCTAAACTTTCCAGTAGTTTTATTTGAATGCTATTCGGTCCAATTTATTTTGATGAACCACGGTTTAAGAGTATTTTATGAACTTCAAAAGGAGTGACTGGAGGGTAAAAAATTGACTTTATAATGTCATTTCCAACATTAAACAGAAGAGCATCAAGTAAGTTAGAGATTAAGTATTTAATTAAGAAATTAAATTTGGTGCTGAATCATTTTCTGAGCTGAAGGAAAATATTTTAAACTATTTTGCAGCCGAATCCATGGAAGAACAGTACTGGTTTATACATCTGCGTAGATAACTTATTCACTTTATCTATAATTAGGACCCTTATTTGTAATTAGGATTTTTGTATCATCTTATATTTTAACGTGCAGTTCCACGCGAAATGTATAGTTCTAAAAAGATTTGTAGTTCGAATGTAAAACTACGCAGTTTAAAAGTACATTATTTACTGGCCCAAGGGTGTATGAAAGTAAATAGCAGTAAAAATGATAAATTTAGGTATGTAATGATCGGCGAAACGCAACCCAATGGAAGTGTTAATGGAAGTAGCATTTATCTACTCCTTTCGATAAAAAAGGCAGTTTAATAACTTCTGCAACCAGAATTCTATTTTTCAACACAGCACCGCAAGATTTTATGTGCAGTTCAAAATTTGTTCTTTAAAAAGCACCCTACTGATTTACCGAACTACGAGAGGAGGCTTACTCAGATAAAATCTGAAGAGAAATGCTTTGTGCCGGAGGCACACATCAGCTTTGTAGCTGCCTCAAACCTCAGCTTGCGTTAAAAAATAAATACTAAATAACTAACCAACCAACTAAGTAACATGTCTTTGAATTCTGGAAAAGATAGATTTTCTATTCCAAGGATGCTATTTATGCCAGTCCAAGATTGTGTTCCTCAATCTGTTAGGAAATTCATCAGTAAGATAAATCAAAAGAACATTTGGTAATACAGGAAAGAAAATCTGACCCAAAGAAGGGAATGAATGATAGAGTTGTGCTTATGACAAGTAGAGTCACCTTTGCCTGCTAATTAGCTCCATTCACCTCAACACTTTGTGTGAAAGGAACACATGGCGCATTCACCTGGATTGTTAGAGCAGTGGGGAGTTGAGTTTTCCAGGTAGTTTTGTTTATGAATTCACAAGCTCAATTGGTAGAAGTGGAAACCCAGTTGTATTTGGAAATTATACACTTGGTGGAAGTGTGCATTCTTCTCAAATAGAGGAAACAGTCGACTTAGGCCAGTCTTCATTGTATCTTTGGTGATAATGGTTGAGTCATTACGGGAAAGAGAGGTGCTTTACAAGCTGATTATAAGGTAAAAATTTCTTCATGGCAATAGTTTTAGAATAGAAATGAATATATTGATGCTTTAACCCTCAGCTACTGCTTTTCTTTCATCAAAAGTATCAACACCATAGGTTATTAAATTGCAGTACTGCAGCTTCCCTCTCTTTTTTGTAGTATTTTTTTGAATAAAGTATACGTTGTTTAGGTTTACAGGAATGACGCTATACCAGATCAATTGGTATTTAAATGGGAATTTGTACTTGTGCTACATACTGAAATTGTGAAGAATTGGCAAATCTTTTCTATCAGGGCCTCTTTAACTTATAGACTAGGTGGACAATTGCTCACCAAGTTGCTTTGCTTGCCCCCTCTAATTGCAGTAAAAAGTATATTACCCACCAGTATATGGTCCCATTTTCTTTGATATTTTGGCTGTTTTCATGTTTACTAGTAGTGAGAGGAAGACTATATCCCAAGTACAATATTTAAACCATAGTTTTTTCTATAGGCCCAATGCCTGTGCAAAATCCAGGGACAACAATAAGTGTTGCCTATCAGAGGGTGCCTTATGCCAAAAAGGGGAGGCATGCACATGAATTTAAAGTGAATGATGTAGCAAAATGTTACAAAATAAATGAAGTTTTTACCTTAGTGAAATAATACTCAGCTTGCAGCAGTAGAACTACCAGGCAGCAATGCTCAGTAGAATTCACCATGTGAATTGCCTATCGAAGAAGACCTCTTGGTCCATTTACTGATCTTGTATGTGGCACATTGCATGCAACAAACTCTCTTTCATTTTGGTTTCTTGTTGTATAAAACAAGGAAATCTCGATAAAGTCAGAAGCAAGTCCCTCCAGCTTCTAGATAGGGAATTCATTTACAGGCAAGGATTCCAAATCTTCCAATGATGCTACTGATGACATGACTCATGCAGGTCCTTGAACTCCTTGAAAAGTGCTTGAATTCGAAATGTCACTTTGAGGGCACTTGAAACTCCTTGAAAATGAAAATTTTTCCTTGACAATTGATCAAACTCCTTGAAATTTGTGAATGTTTACTGTGTTCTTCATTCACAGCAACAAGCGAAACAATAAAATAGTTTAAAGAAATATCTGACTGAAAGGTTTAAAGAAAACCATGCAAGAGGCAACTCTTGATATGCAAAGAAATGTCTCGTTTGTGGTATTCTAGGCTTCCTGTTACTCACACAGGCACTGTGACTCTTAGTTTAGAGCCCCTTGAAAATTTTTATTTTCGTCCTTGAAAACTCCTTGGATTTGTTTATCATAATCCTGCTTGAACCCTGTGATGATCATAAAGGAAGAATTTTTTGCAAATACCCTAATGATGAAGAAGCATTAAGTCAAATTGAAACAGATATGGATAGTTGAGGTAGGGTTTAATGTACTGTACCACTCTATTTGCAAAGAGCCCGCTAAGGACATTTGTTTCCTCGCAAACTAGAGGTTAATAATGAATGTAATGTTTGTTGCACTTTCCAAAGTGGCATTTTCTGACATTCTAGAGAGAGTGATCTTGAAAATGTTTTTGGTCATTCTGTTTGCGTGTTTTACATTCTTCAATTTTGCACAGAAAGAATTATGCATTACTAGTGCCCTTAACTTTTCAGTTATAAAGTTTTGCAGTTTTACATATTTTTAGAGGAGAATTAGATATTTACCCACAGCAAAGCTATTTGAATACTTCCAGTTCTGCTCTGTTTCATGACATTCAATAGTAAATGATGTGGTTTCAGCCATAGTGTCTATAGTGGTGGAATGAAATACGTCATCTTTTGAGGGGATTTGAAGATATGCATACCTCATAGAACAATGAGCTCCCCTACTTATATTTGCCCCCCTAATTACAATTCCTTAAAAGAGGCCCTGCCTTCTATGGTAAATACATTTGATAAACCTATGTGCAACCAAGTTTAGTTCATCTACTTTTGCGCAGTTTGGTTTGTTGCCAAGATAACAGTGGTTTAAATAATGATACACTATAATTTCATTCTTGTTTATCTTTTGCTGAAGGTGCTAAGTTACACAACTTATAAAATATGTTATTTTAGCCAGCTACGTTATGATGGTCTGGATATGGTTGCTGCTAATCTTGCAAAGTGTGTTGGATTGGAAACAACTCCTCTTTCTCCTTCATCAAGGCTCCTTGGGCTCATGAAACTTGGCTTGCAAGAGGAGAAAAATGGTATGTATTTTGCCATGTTACTAATTAAATTCAAGTGTACCCGAAGGTAGTACTGTATGTTCATTCTCCATAAGGCATGGATGGGCAACCGACTGCATATAGCCAAATTCTGGCCCATAGAGGGTTTTAATCTGGCCTGCAAAAAAGTTTTAATGTCCTCTCCTGTGAATTAATGATTTTTTAAAATTGTTTTGAAGTTTGGAATTTTGTGATAAGAGGGTTTTCCAAGCCTAAGTAACAATATGCAGTGTGCTCCAGCAAGATTCACAAGAGTATTCCCTGCAATATGGTTAAATTTTATTAGGCACCCCCAAAATATGGTGATGAAATATTTGAATAATGTCTGTCACATTTTGCTCAAACACCAAGCTGCCATTCCCACAATGTAGGGAAACTACTTTATCTTACAATAATGAGCTTAAACAGCAGTAAGATATTCCAATATGCCACTGAGTTCTGAAAATATCTGTTTCAGGCTTACTTCTGCCAGAGTAGTGCTTCCAAGAGTAATTACAGGTGCCAATTTAGTCCTCAATGATAATTTGGTATTTTGGCATTTCTTCCATTGTGTCACATTTCATTGCATTACTTCAATCAAGTGGTATTTTATGTTTGCCAAAAGCAAACTTCTTTAATCTGTGATGACAGAACTTTTTCAAACTGAGCACCTCCAAGAGATGCCTAATTCAAGGGAGCGGCTCCTTTCATGTGCAGTTAAGCAATTTTCTTCCATTTTTGACCAAATACACAATATACTGAGGTGCTGATTTGTTTAACTGTGAAAATATTGGTGGGCATGCAAGTTTGGGCATGTAATGTTTTTGGGCCCTATCTCACTGCTCAATCCTGCTCAATCCTGCTCAATCCATTCCATGATTCTATAATCTAGCTTTTAAGCTTTCCCCAGGGTTGAGTCTTCCAACC
>OLMO02000009.1:15085732-15109437 GCA_900291935.2 Cassiopea xamachana | reverse complement strand
CACCCCCCCCCCCCCCCCCCATTCCAATTTCTAAGTAGCCACTTTTAGTCATATGTGATAGGAAATATGGCCAGGATTGGCATGTTGAAGAAATTTTTTGGATATCTCATTTGGATCTTGAATTTTAAATGTTTGAATACTAGATGTGAGGAAAGTTAGCTCTTACTCAGAGTGACATCACAATGAGAACTCATGCTTACCTAATACCTGCCTACATAGTTGGAGACCATATATCATCCTAATCATTTCCTATAACTGTGATCATAAAATCCTCTACATTTCCTATAGGTGAGCTTCTTGTTACTCTAAGTAGAGAACCAGTGATAAGTCTAAACATGCTGCCACTTTTTCATGCTGTGGTTAAGTTCTTTAGTGTCAACAGACTATTAACTAGTTATATCTGAGACCAAGGACTCTCTTGGTCATACTAATATTTGTGCAGCAATTTTTCAAAAAGGAGAAGTTATGGAAGCTTGCATGATTCATCAAAGAGATATGCTGAGCTCAATCCCTGCTACCAATAAATTAAAAAGATAAAAGAAGATGCCATTCAAGCAATTTCTTGAATTTTGCCAAGCATTGTAGTTGCTGAAATAATGAGAAATTTAAATTTTAGTAGGCAACAAAAATTCCTTTTTAGGCTAACAGTGGGTTCCTGCCAACTACTCCTTGAGCTATATTATGTCAAGGGTGTGCTGAAGTAGGAACATAGGGTGTCATGCCCATATATGTAGGAACCAGGGGGCATGTGCCCCCAACTTTTCAAAGACTTGGACAAAGTGTCTTCTCCTTTCATTTAACTTGATTGCTCTCCTTGAAAACGTTGAAGAGACAAATGTAAATAGAAAAGTACATGTTTCCTTCAATTTCAGAAGGTCTAAGTTTCAAAATTTCCCAAGGGAGCATGCCCCTGGACCTCCCTAGCTTATTTATATTTAGGGACTGTCTCAATATTAACCCTTTTCATCATGCAAAATGTTTTTCCATCTCATTACATGCCCCCCCCCCAGAAAAGTGCTCAATCTCACTTCCAGAAGCCCAGCCAAGGTACCCCTCAATCCATCTGCCCCTCACTTTTATAATGCTTCCTATATCCCCGGTTGCGCCCCAGACTTACCTAAATGCTGTTGTATTGAATCCCTAATAGATGGGGGGGGGGGATTTATTTGTAAGGAAGGTTAAAAATTTCCTGAAAGCCAATAAACAGGAACAGGATTAAAAATTGGTTGGTTATAACACTTTTTGGACCATCAATAACTATGGTTATGTCTTATCAACTATAATCAAAGTGAAAAATTCACTTTTTCATGTTATGCAATGATCAAATTCCAGACACATAATTAATGAATGGGAGGTCTGGAATAAAGTATTCTTTAGTAGATTTCTTCAAAATTGAGGAAATGTTTATTCTGGACTCAAGAATAGACAATTCCTTGGCTTATCAGTAAAAACTAGTGCAAGAGTCATCGTTAGATAATCCTAGAAATTTTGTAGCTTGTTGGTAAATTGCTTTTTGAACACTCTTTCTTAATATACTTGGAAGCACAGCACTGCAAAGCACAGGTTGAGAGTGTATCTGCCTGATATTCTTTTCATGTACAGTAGATTCATTGTTGGTAATAGATGATGATCTAGCACTTTTAGCAGGGCTGGTGTCTCTGTCAGGTGTGTAGGAACAGTAAAACAAAACTGTGTTGTCCATTCCTGTTAGTCAAAACAATACAAATCTAGGAAAGAGGTCTCACTATGACATCACAAATCACAGATGGTATGAGATGAAATGGGGTGGAATGATTTCTGCTAGTGAACTTTGAAGTTTTCTTTCTTTCGCTGTTTGGAATTTTCAAGTCAAACAAATGATACAAAATGGTTCAATAAGCTACATTCTATTTGTTTATGCAGAAATAACATTTTTTCTGGCATTTATTAGAATGTGTTATTCATTAGAGGAAATATGTTGTTTGTATGAAAATATGTTCTTTTATATTTATAGGAATTGTTCCAGATATGGAAACTGCACCTGGTTTGGCACCACCAATTCCACCAGCAAGGGGTTTGGACTTGGAATATGAAATAGAAGGTAAGGCCCAAGTCAAGTGTCGCTCTTTTCATGCGCCAAACCTAAAAGGTGGATTAAGTGCATGAAAAGAGTGACGTTTAACTTGGTTAGGTGCAGCAGAATGACTTTGGTGCAACAGAATCAATTTGGAGCGACAGAGGCAGTCGCATTATGCGACATTGGAGCGACTTCGAGTCAAACGTCACTCTATTCATGTGCCAAACTAAATGCATAAATTATGCTTTAGAAGTTGCTGTGTTAAAACAAGGCAAGGCATGCGCATTGTGGTCAAGTTATTGTAAGGCGATACTCTACTCTAAGCGTAGCAGGTATTGTAGAGTAACTCCTACCAGCCATTACTTTTGCAAAATTGTCTACAAGAATACTGAAACGTCTTTTCTGAATGTTTACAAGTAGCAGCATCACTAAGAAAAGCACTTAAATCACCAGCTTTCTCCAAAGATTCAAATGTTGATTATTTACAATTATTCTTTGTCTTCCCCCAGACATGCCGGAATGATAGTGGGGCTTGGAGAGCCAACAGGAACAAAAGAGCACCAACTAGCATAGGTTCCTCTTTGAGGCCACCGCCTAGCATGGGCAGCTCAATAGGATCAAAAGCACCTCTTTGGGACATCTTCATTTCATCCATTAGCAGGGGCTAAATTTCTTACAATCATGCAGACAGCTCTCTCTTCCAATCATATTTTGTTTATTTATATAGCATCTTTGACCTCCATTGTATCATATCAATGTATGAAAAGGACTCTTGTTGCAATTCAAAAATGGCACATTTGCTCCCCCGACTCCCCCAAATGATTGACAGGAGGGGTGCTTGCTCCCCATCTGCCCCCCTCTCCGGCATGCCTGCTTTCTCCACTTTTCCAGCGATCATTTGCTTAAGCACAATAATTTTACTGAAATCCACAAAAGCCATTTTCAAGGTGCAGAGAGCATTAGGAATAACGCTAAGATGTTTTGTTGCTATGCTTTCATTTGCCAGAGTTGCTCGTTCATTTGTCTTTTGATTCAATTTATATTAGGAGCAGCCTGTTGAGAGTGACGTTTGACTCGACGTCGTTCCAGTGTCGCTCCACTGCCACACTTCATTGTATTTGATTCGGGGCATGAGAAGAGCGACCTTTGACTTGGGCCTAAGAGTTTGGTTTGTGGTTTATTTCTCGGTTGAGCTTATGGTGTCATATTTTCTGATATTTTTCGTCAAGACCCAGTAGCAGTAAACTTTTGTTTTTATTATTGTGGCAAAGTTCAGTATAACAACAACAGTTTTAGTCTGTTGCAAAATTATGCATAATTTGTTTGGTGCAGCTGCTAAGGAATTTGAAACCCAAACTTCTTCATAGTGGACTTGAACTGCTATTGTAACAGTAATGGAGATCATTCATTTGACAATATGCAACAAGGAATGTGAATGATAATCCATCAAACAGGGAAGTTTTCTCAGCTATTGATATGTTTTCTGTAAATGAAGCAGCAACTTTCATGTTTCACATGACTACTCCATAGGCAAGTTGCACGATCACGCCTTCACAATAGCGCAAGCGCAAACAACTCTGAGATAATATGTACTATCTTACTCCGCAATGCTGAAAATTTCTGTGAAACTTTGGAATATTTTAAAGCAGTAATTCTGCTTTACTATTCTCAACAGAAAAACTATTTACATTTCAGTGGTTTCTCAATACCAATGAGTAATTGCAATACAGTCATGAAAATAGCCGTGTACCGTGTCACATTTTTGTCCACATGATATTAGCATAGATGCTGAAATTCTATTATATCTCAGTTTATGCAACTTATTTTCTTACAAAAATCACTACAAGTAATGATTTACATATAATAAGGAACTAGAGCAATTAATTTTTACATTTGTGTCATTGGTTTGGTAATTCTTGTACCACACTCACAAATCCTCAAAGCCGCTGAAGACTGTAACACTTGCTGTTTCAAAAAGGTTATAATCGAAATAAAGTAAAATATCAACTTTCGCAAAATGTGTTTTTAGCAATTTTTTTACATGAAACTAATGGGCTATAAATAGCAATTAAATGGATTTAACTGTATAGAGTGTCCGTTGTATCTAAACGCCAACAGAACAGGAAGTAGATGTCGGAAACATTGTTGTAATGCAAAGTAATCCAGCATTTCAATGAAGTAGGTATAATAAAATAGCCATGTTACTGATGAAACCATTCACTCGAGTACTCAATCCAAATTTCATTTCTTGGGCCTATGTGTATCTATCTTCCCTGTGAATTTTACCCCATTTTCTATCTTCTGTGAAGAGCAATTGCTGTTTCTCATGTATCCAAAGTGCATAACGGAGGTGCGAGTCAGATTATAATAGGCGTGAAAGGTTTTTACTTTCCTTTGTCTTGCTGGCTATTTCACCGAACAAACATTAAAGATTTAGAAAATGACTTAATTGATGACTATGGATTTACTGCGCTTAAAGGAGAATTAGTTCTTAAAGGACATTTCTATCTCAGAGTAAATCTACATAACATGACTGTTGCACTGAATGAAGAGAAAGTTGCAGTAATTTATGCTGCAACAGTTCATCACATTTGCTGCGAACTTGAAAATAGGAGAAAAGGAAGGAAAATTATATACAGACTCCCATTGAAAGAAAATGAAGAAGTTATAGTTTCATTATAAATGACTAAATATTTTTATTTATTTATTTGTCATTATTAGTTTATTTGCTCAGGATTTGAAAAGTTGTACAAGGGGGCCCTAGTCATAGCGTCATAGCAAAAGACTTTGACAAGCAAGAGGAATGAAAACATTCTGGGATGCTAAGCCCCCAGAATGGGCGAAATTTCGACATGGGGGCTCTGCCCCCTGAGCTCCCCCTGAATTCCCCTAGAAATCACCACTAACAGGAAGGGAAAATACGAGGAGAAATCATATTTTCCTTTTTTAAAATTCAAACGTTTAAAATTACTAGTGTTGCAGTGCTTTAGGTCTGGTTTTAATTTAGAACCTCAATCATATCCCATTTGCTTGAGTGATAAAAAGTGCAAAGTTGTGTGGAAGAGCAGTGGGGGCGCAGCTCAGCAAACTTTTTGGAACTAACAACATAGAAGAATCATTATTCTACTGTAAAAGCTTTTCTTAGATTTAAAACGCTGTTTAGAGATTGTTAGTTTACAAGATATAGGCCATTAGGGATGCATTGTTCACTGAATGACATGATCGTTGTCTTATAAAACTACATGGATTAACTGGAAAGTTTCTTATAAAGATAAATGCAAGAAAAGAGCCCCCTTGGCAATGAATAGGGCCCACCAAGCTATCGACTTACTTCTCCACCATCGAACAAGAGTAAAGAAAACTTCATCGTCCCGTATCTATGTTAGTCTGACTCGAACCACCGTTACGCACTTTGGATACATGAAAAATGTCAAGTGTTTTTGCGTCACTCAAGCAGCAATTTCTCGTCATAGAAGATATAAAATGGGCTAAAATTCACAGGGAAGATAGATAAACACAGGCCCAAGAAATTGCCCTTTAATTATGAGCTTAAATAGTTAGTAATAATTACTTATGTTCTATGCCTAAAGTGATCACTGGATTACAATGCAATCAGAACTATAGTAATTAAGTTTTATAGACAATCCGTTGTATGCGGCAAAGCCTGGTTTTCACAAAGGTGATGAGTTGCCCATGTAAATAGGTCTACAAGGGCTATTGTGAGGGCAAGTTTGTCTGGATAGAACAAAAAGATTTGCTTTTGCATCCATAGATATTACAATTTTTAGGTAATTTAGAAATTTCAGAGATTCTGAAGTATTTCATTGAAGTAATGTCAACTGAAAAATTGCTATGAAGACTTTATATTTATCACAAGCAGACCACACACAGAGGCCTAATTGCAAAAGTTGGCTGCCATAGTGTAACTTTTATCAGCAAATTCTTGCCTATGAGTAAGAAAATTGTTTTTGTTTGACTGATGATTTAAATCCATGTTTTTGTCCAATTTTCAAGAGATAGTTGCATTGCAAGCAAAGCCTTTTATGCCATTGAGCATATTAGTACCCTCTATTGTGTCTTGGAGAAAATTCATTCTATATTGCCTATTATTGTTGTTTTGTTGTTGTCTATTTTTATGACATGAACTTTTAAACAGCCAGTCCATGGTATCAATATCTTCTTGTGGCTTATGCTAAGGTAATGAAGCTTGTAGCGGAGCCAGTTTTTAGTTTTGCTCTACAGATAGAACTTGTTTTCAATGTATGTCTACTCGACTCACATGTGCTCAAATGTGATAAACCAATCAGAACAAGAATATGCCTTTTTGCATGTGATAGGTGAGAGTTGCTCATCGTGCTACTTAGACGTTGTAAGATGAAAATGGATGTGATTTGTGAACATTATATTTGAAAAATGATCTCAAACAGTTATATAGTTTGTGACTCTCCCTTTCCAAAGCTAAAAAGTGGTTGATCATTCATTATAATTTATTAGGAAAATATGTTGTAGTCATTGTAATTATGCATTCAGAGTTTGAGGAGTTCTGTCATGTTATACTTAGAAATTTGGTGTTACAGGCTTTATGTTTTAAGGTATCAATTAGTAGTTGCAAATGCCACCTAGGACGTCCGTCTGGTGTAGTTTTTTCTAGCTTCATGAAGCTCACGCCTTTTGCTAGGGAGAGATATCAGATATCGTATCAGATATACTTTTTCCATGCAGGCAAGAACATTATTTCACTGCAATCAAAACGCTTACCAAATTCATTGCACCATGACCTTTACATGTGCCTATAGTAAAATCAGCCAGCTGAAGTGATAGCTCAAATGCACCTTAAAACTCTCTGATGTGCCATGTGTAAGAATGTAGTGTGAAGCTCAAAAAGTAGAGAGTCATAGTCTCATCTTCACAGTACTCACGTCCATTTTCATCTTACTTCGTAGGATCAAGGGAAATAGAAACAAGTATATCTTCACATTCTGATAAGGACAATAAATTTCAGCATCAGGATAATAGGTTGGCCAGTAATGTATCCAAAGAGGGGCCAGATTTAAGAACTGTTAATGGAAGTACTCACACTGCAGCTATTCCTATAATTCTGACTAATTCAGGATGTGGCCAAGTTGAGGATGAGATAGACTTGAATGCACAGCCAACGCTGATTGCATGTAGAGGCGATGTTTTGCTTGAAGATCATGTTCCTGACAGCCATCAAGAGAAGGGCTGCCATAGAGGACCTGCTGTGACAGTGCAGCCTACTGAAGAACATGCTGTAAATGGTATTTCTACAAGTGTCCATTTGGAAACTGACTGTGACATACTATCGATTTGTGGCTCCATGCTCTCGGATGTGGTGGACTTTGACCCAAAAAATAAAAGCAAACTTACAGATAGAAATAACTGCTCTTCGGATGTAATTTTTGAGGCATGTAGGCCATTCAGGGAGAGATTTCGTTTTGTAAACTTTAAGGAGTTGGTAGCTTCAGAGCTTTTGAAATTTGGCATCAACCAAAGCATCTTTGCGAAGACTGTACTTAAAAGGTCCCAAGGGTATTTGTCTGATCTACTGAACCACCAGCTTGCCATTTTTTGCATGAAAGAACCAAGCAGAATGCTAACAAATTTCTTGAAAATCAAAAGATTCCTTGATCTCGATGATATGGAGCGCAGGTCTCAATACATGAAATGTATTGAAAAATCAAGTGCTGTTGACGAGGGAATTGAAGGCAAATGTGACGTAAAGATTCCTAAGCGAAAGAAGAGAGTGACGTTTACGAAAGATGTCAAAGATGGATTGGTGTCGATTTTTAAAGATCGCTCGACCATGCCAGATTCAAATGAGCTGGAACAGATTTCTATACAGTTTGGTTTGGAGACCCCAACTATCAAAAATTTCTTTCGAAATCTCAAAGCTCGTTCAAAAATTTCATAAATCTCAATTAGAAAGATTGAGCATTAAAGTAATTGTACTGATAAAGAGGGCAAAGAGATTTGTCTGGGTTCAAGTTGAAGATACAGAGGAATCTTTTCATATTGGAAGAGAATGCGTTTTTACCATCTTTCGATTTAGATGTGCTCTGCTCTCTACTCCAATAAAATTCACGCTTACAAGAATGTTTAGGCTCAGATTCACTGAAGTTAAAGACTATTTGAAGAATAGTGCAAGGTTCAAGCTTTATTAAGACTTTGAATTTTAGCATATTTGAGTTATAACATTGCTTGTAGATTAAATTTTGCAATAGCAATACAATACTTATTATTCTGTTCTACTTCTGTTACGCTTTATGCTAAAGTAAGAAATCAATAAAGATTTGAATATATTCCTTTAATTTTCAGGCGAATCTTCGTCTTTAGTATTTAAGAAGTATTTAAGAATAATTTAAGGCCTAAAGCCAAAACTTTTTTGGATATTGAGGCTCAGCGAGAAATTAGGTATTCTGATAAAATGTTTAGTGTTGTTGCCTGTACGTACATCTAACCACTGGTAAGAGGTATTGGGTTTTAACCTACTCTAATTCGCTTTAAAGCAGTGTGTTCGAATGGCGTAAACTCCCTCTACTCGTTTGTAACTGGTAGCTATTTGCAAGATGACTAGGGTAGTAGACCGGCAAGCTAGAGCAATGCTATACTCCACTCTAGCGGCACGTTAGAGTCGGTTAACAGTGAGTGCGTAAGGTATAGCCCTCTGATGAAATAGAATACCCAGATATGTTTTACTTCTGTTACGTACAGGCTTCAAATTTCATGCATTTATTTAGAAAAACATTTTTATTGGCATGTTACTTGTCAGTGTGTATGAATTCTATATTGAAGGGCTGTGAAAGCAATCTATGATTGACCGTTTGTAAGTTATCCTTCATATTAATGGCTTACCAGCTGTTATCTCAATTTACAAATTGTGTAAGATTCTGAGATATGTTTGGATTTTGCAAGCGCTCTTATAAACACAATTTATTTTTAGGATTGTATTTGAAAATTGTAATAGGATCAAATAATATAATATTGTTACATTTATACTTGGAGTATGGTATTAAGTTAAAGAGAATCGTTTTCCTCTTCTTATATTCTTTGAAATGTACAGGAGTGAAAAAGTTGTAGAATTTGACATGATTGAAAGCCCAAAACTGTTATGCATGTAGAAATATATATTTACTGTTGAATTGATTTTCTCCGTCAAAGTTTCCTGCTGTATTTGCTGTGTTGTACAGATCTTGTTAGAAATATTTTGCACCTGCGAGCACAAATTTATGGTAAAATTTGCCTGAAGACAGAATGTAGCAAACGGTTGGATGCAGATGTGGATAAAAGTGCCTGTAAAAGTTGAAGTGCAGCAGTTTATGTCTACAAGCGGTGCCCGCCCAAAGTACAGAGCACTTGTGTTGGACGATATTGGAGCCCATCTGAGCTAATTAAGCTGTAGATATGTACTGATTTAAGTCTATTCATTAATGTGAGAATATGGTGAAGAGAACCTATCTCGCTTTAGTATTATTGTTGAGCTATGCAACTCAATTTGCTTTGGTGAAGTTAGTGGGAATCACCCCCCCCCCCACTTTTTATTTGTTTCTAAAAATGTCTAGACAGCTTTGAGCGAGACTAGTGAAGCATTATGAGATAAGAGCCTCAACTTTTTGCAAATATATGCTTTATTTTCTCTAAAAAGTTCACTTATCTATTTGTGTAATGCCAAAATATCTGTAAGTGATAACAATGAATGCTTACCATAGTTCACTTCGTTAGTGAGATTTAGTCATGCTCTAAGGCTTTCCATGAGGTTTAAGCACCAGAGTAGTACACCCATTCGCACCTACCAAGCAACTCTAATCTCATACGATACAATCATTATGACGACCTTCATTTTATCTTCTGCACACAAGACAGGTCATGGTTTTTCACAGTGTGATTGAACTCCAGGTGTATACGTCAATGTAATGGGTCCTTCGAATAGTGTGATTTGATAGTTACAGTTAGTTTATATATATATATATATATATATATATATATATATATATATATATATATATATATATATATATATATATATATATATATATATATATATATATATATATATATATATATATATATATATATATATATATATATATATATATTTATTTATTTATTATTTATTTATTTATATTTATTTATTTATATTTGTATATTTACCACATTATTGTTTTTCTACCCAGTTTCGCATGACACTCATTTTGGAACTGACCACAGGTTAATTGTTAACGCCACAGGGTTGTTTTGTAATTCCATTTTCCCTGTGGTATCCTTGTATTTGTAGTTCTTTATGAGCACATAAGAACTAGTTCCAGCAAAAACAAGACTGTTTCCAAGTGGCTCTCTCCTGCACTGACTTTTTTCGAATATAGACCGAAAATTTATTGCTTATAGACAAGACACTGGTAGGTGCAATAGGGGCAAGATTTGCCTTTTAAGAGAAGACGTTTGGGTGTTCTTTCTGTACTCTATTTGCAGCAAACACTTCCAAGGTTGCATTTTCCGGCCATCTGAGAACCCTGATATTAAAAATTTCCACTGGGCCCAAGCATGGTGGGCCCTTTAATTAGACACTGGATATAAGAGAACCGCATTAATTTTGTTTATGTTATGCAAGTGTTGTCATAAGCCCTCCAAGCCCCAACCCCCACTTATAAATAGCGAGGAACACATTACTGAAAATTTGGGAGGATATAGCTGTTATTGATAGCAGAGGCAGCCTAACGATGGTGTTTTGGGAAGACGCATTTCCAAGTTGCCCACTTCGGGAGCCTGTCCCATTTCATTCAGAATTTTTTCATGCGCATTTGAATAATTCATTATCATGAAAGAGATTTATATTTGGTATGATGTCGAGGTCGCATCTCTGATGCCCTTTGGATAAATCTTGCCCCTCTGGCCTTTTCCTGTGCAGGCATCCCTGGGAAACAGTGCTGAATTTGGCGAGTATCATACTGGACAAATTCATCAGCACTGTTGTCCTTAAAAAGCATTTTCAAAACATTGAGGCCTAAGCAAAGAAGTGGTTTTTCCAAAAAGGACATGCGTTTAGCGTTTGTTGATTTTGCCCACTCGATGTTAGCCGGGGCACTTTGCTTCGGAGTTTGTGAAAAAAGGTTTTAAATTCAATTTAAGTTTTCATATGTAAGTCACCTTTCCACTTGTGGAAACTATCATCATAAGTTGGCGGTGGTATGTGCCCACCGGAGAAATCCTAAAGCTCCTTCACTATGGTTAGTTATGTGCGTGGTCAACACAGGGAGTTTATCTGGGTGTAATCCTAATTACTATGGCAACCTTGGTGAGAAACTGCTAACAGCAGCCAGAACAAGATAGAATATGTTTTGTCACATACTATGATATGCTTTTTGAGCAATGGGAACCATTTACTTGGAGTACTTTATTGCTTATAGAAAAGGCACTGGGGCTTTGTACTTCTTGTGATATAACTGGTACCATTTCTATGTAGCTGTAATGGGTCTCTTGGGTTTGAGTCATTCCTTGAGTAGAGCTGCTAAAAGTTATTTTGAAAATGGCCTGACTGTATTTTGTAGAACCCTTGAGTTATTCTTAAATTTTTTAAGTGATAGCACGTTGCATTGTGTACTCAAAATTTCCCTAAACCGTTTAATTTTCAGCTCAAACTTAAAATTGCATTTCAATGTTCTATGCATAACAGATATCATGTTACCTCAAATTATTGCATCTTTCAGATTTCGGTACAAGTCCTCCTATGAGTCAGTATGAGACACATTACGTAACTGCACACAAAGGACCGTGCACGTCTGCAGCATTCTCCCACGATGGTACGTGAAACCGAAGCCATGTTTATCATTCTACATTCTCCTTAATGTATTGCAATCCCCATTGTATACCTCTGCGAATTAGTTCTGCGCAGATAGATAAATTACAGCACACGGGGAACGCATGAAACGCTTGACCTTATTGATCTTTTCTTCTTTGCCTATCCATTTTTCTATGTATCTCTGCTCAAAGCATGTACTATCAGAGCAACCCAATTCAGCAATTTCCGCTACTTATGATTGTAGAATCATTTGTTTTTATGCGTTATTAAACTAAGTTTACACATGCAGTAAGAACCCGCACATGAGAAACTATAATTTTGAAATAAGCCCGTTTGTGGTCTTAGGTGATAGAGTAGTTCCAATAATCAGGCTCCTGGTTCTCAATACAAGGCTTAATGCACAGGTCAGAGAAAGGAATAATTGACTGATTACTTTTGAAATACTATGGCATTATGTTTATCCATCCGAATATTTATGAAAAAAAAAAATATAAACCTGCTCATTTCAACTGTGCAAGCACAATTTTTGGAGCATTCATGAAAGAGGTTGATTGGCCGGAATATCAAGCTGAAGCGGTGCTATCTATTTTCAGTAAAAATATACAGTTTCAGGCTAAAGGTTTTTGGTAAATGAATGTCTTTAAGGTAAAGAAAGGTTAATATGGGGATTTTTACTGTACTGAGCATTGAGAATAGACTAGGAGCAGAGTCGCATTGCCGTGGTATTCAATCATTCATAACTTTCCCATCAGTTTTGTGAATAAAAACACGCGATTTGATTGCATACAACTTGGAAAGCATTGTGTATATACTTGCATCCAATAGTATTGGTTTGTTTATGCAGGTCGGCTGATAACAACTGGCTCAAATGATGCATCGATCAAGGTAAATATGAAAGCATCTTCACCTTCTTTATCACAATTAGCATTACCATTTCCACCATTGTCTTCTTCTTCTTCTTCTTCCTTCTTCCATTATGCCCATAATGGGGCCTTCGAACTGACTTTGTTGGTTGGTTGATTGGCTATCGATTGTTTGAAAGAGGTGATTGAGTCGGTTACGCTTAATCCATTGTTTTACCCCAACAACTACTGGTCAGGACTGCAATGTGAAACATTGAGCCTTATTTTCAATGAAGTGGCCTGGTATGAGTCCAAGTGGACAATTTCCCACATTTTCATCAACATCTGCTCTAATTCTGAAACTTTGTGACATAAATCACTATCAATTTAAGGGCAATTGTCTCACTGTGCGTACTCGCCACCACGTAGAAGTCTCCAACCATGGGCTAGTCTTCACTACCATCTACATCAGGGTTCACCAACCTTTTTGGGCTTCGAAGTCAAATTCCCTATACAGTACTCTTGCTGGGGCCAGATGTAGGAGCTTAACTAGCGGCTGTCTTTAGACGCTGTATAAGATCTTGCCTGATATTTTGGTGACTGTCCAATGAAAATTTAATTGAGGGCATTCTTCATAGAGCAGGTTTGCCTCCAAATTAGGAGATTCAAGGAAAATCAGTCAGGGAAAATCAGGGAAAGTCAGGGAACGTCTAAGTTTTTAATTGTTTCATTTCCGAGCAGTGACTTTCTCCGTGCTCAGTCATGCATCCAGTTGAGTGTGATTTTTACCAAATTTTACCCTTTTCTACATCAGTCTGTTCTTTGCAGTCATTCGAAATGCAGTTTCGTTTTGTTATGAAACCAAAAATTTGAACGGTCAAAAATAGATTCAAAGCTTTCCAATACTCGATATCTGTCCAATGAATGATAAAATAATAAGTATGGGTTGTAAGAATATCAGGGAAAGGCAGGGAGAAATAAGTATCATTTCAGTGAAAATATCAGGGAAAATCAGGGAATTCTTTCCTGAAATAGTAATGGCAACCCTGTAGCGATGTTTCCAAATTATGCTTTGTGATTTAAGAGAAGCATTGTTGCACTGCTTTATGATGATGCTAACCATGAAATGCTAGTAAGACATGGAAGAAATCAGGGGAAATTGGGGGTCTGAATAGAAAAACGGAAAATGCCTCTTTTCAAAACAGAATATGGTCTGTTTTGATCACTGAAATTTATATGGAGAAGGAAAAACTGATCTCTCTAGCTGACTTCATTGAATTTTGTAGAACAAGAAAAGGAAAAGCTCCGCCGTCCTCTCCTTTTGTTGTTGAATGCTTGTACGCCATGACCAAAAATATTTCCGGCATGGGATACATAGAATGCACTGAATACCCTGTCACTTTGTTGCAAACTTTCAAAACAGAAAATGTTTTTATTGTGCATAGTAATGGAAATAAATAAATAACTATAACTAACTCTTATTTAATAACTATAAATAATAGAAAACAACAATATTTTTGAGAAGCACCAACTATTGCTGGTGCATAGCCTGGTAAGTGGGTGTTAGTCGCCATAGGAGGCAAAGATGCAGGTTTTCAATGCTTAGGAGGTGTTACACCCCACACACCCCTAGCCAGATGCTGGCAAAACAAAATCCTATTTTGCAAAATGCAGTTCATTTTAGGGCTAGTATGGGAAATTATAGTATGTAGACTAAAAAGACCACAAAATGTAAAGCAAGCATTAGCACTTTGTCAAAAAAGCATATTACTTCAAAAATAGGTGGAGTTTTTCGCAAGCACTGGGGTCGCATTGGATGGTGTGCTGCACCATCATTATCATCAAACCGTCTCGTTTCCGACTATTCACCATCATCGTCATTACTAACACCATCATTGTCATCTTAGCATTGTCATCATCATGATCATCACCACGATCATCATCATTGCCTCCGTAATCTTCTCCATTGCTCACCATTACCATGGCCATCTTTATCAATTTTATCATCACCTTTATTGAAATAATACTTTGGATTATTACCATATATTTACTTGAAGCATTCTTGTTTACCACTCTTCTCTACCATCTTATGTGTTGTTATTAAGCATCCATTTGCCGTACATGAAGATAGATTTAAATTTTTTTAAAGACGGTGGCCCATTCAGCCATGCTGATAGAAATGAGGTCATCTATTTTCAAAAGGCTAAAATCTTGCGAAAAACGAAAGAAAAAGGTGTATATTAAAACAAATGTACGGTTGAAGTGCTAGAGCCAGATAGTTGTAAATAACTAATTATAGATACGATTTAAAAGGTGCCAGTGATGGTGCACGTTTAGCATCAGCTGAAAGAATATCATTTTGCCCACTATCAGTCTTTTCGATGCCATGAATGGATCAGTCAAGGTACATTCGTAATTTCTCTGTCGCTTGACAATGCATTAAGGTAATAAAAATTGTAGTTTGTATCATAAATATAGTAGTCTCCACATTGCATTGTATAAGGTAATCGCAATTCCAAACTGCTAGTTTCAAATGGTTCATTTAGAGATTCAAACTTTCCTCATTTTTAATTCGTTGTATTCTCTTTCCACCTACTTGCGATCATTACTTTCTTGACTATTTAAATCTTTCTTCTTTCAGAACATTTCTTGTAGGCAATATTCGTCTCAGCTAGGCTCATGTGGTTCTTTCATAGTAGGTTGAATCAGAAGTAATGTTGTTCATTTATTTAGATTATCGATGTTGACCGTATGCTTGCTAAAGCGGCACAGAGCCAAGCAGAGCGTCAAGCTGAAAAGGAAAGCGACGAGGGTGCTGGAATGAAGAACCATCCTGTTATGAGAACAATGTATGATCACGATGGGGTATGAACAGCTTTTTGCCAACCCTAATAGCGACGTCTCATTTCTCCTCTAGATGCAAGTAACCTGTCATTTGCTTAGTAACTGTATTACAGGCAATTCAATGAGACGCATGCGATCGCTCGCGCGCGCGTAGGCACGCGCCCAGCATGTCCCACGTGCTCGATTTGCCGCGAATGCAAATCTGTGAGTTTCGTTGCTAGCGAGCGATGAAATTGATAAATTACACATTCAAGTATTATGGAGAGCTCATAATCAGTGGTTTAGTTGTTAAATTAATTCACAAAAAATGAACGAATTGAGCGACGGAAGATGCTGTTTGGAACAGACCATTGACCAATAACATTGAAATATGAAATTAGTGTTTGCTACGTTTTCTTCGGGTTTTCGCCCCTAAACTGCCTCTGCTCTACAACCACTGAAACTGGCTCCAACAAACAGCAAGCAAAACATTAGATTTGAAATTGTAAGTAAGCCGTAAGTAAAAAAATAAAACCCTAAGAAGAACTTGTGACAAAACATAAATGATGAAGGCGAGGAAAGCAAGGATGAGAGCGAATTTGATGGTCATGCTGAGGAACAAATAGTGGAAAGTATGATTTAATGCTTATGATTGAGCCTTTCTTTTTACATTATTACAGGTTTCAACAATATCTTTCGATACTTGATAAACATTGCATAGGAAAACCAGCGCTCGCACACTAATCCACGAGTGCGATTAGCAGCGTGCTTCTGATTTACTCATTGAAAGACCTGTTGGAAAATAATGCATAACAGACTGGTTTTATGATTTAAGAATACATCAGAAATCCTACGTATTCTCTTTACTACTTTAAGTGTCATTTATGAGATCCATTTTGCAATTGCATTAAGTTGCTGTTCTCGTATTTTTGATATGCAATGTCGAGATGATCTCTTAAACTTAAAAAAGATTAAATTTTTCAATTGATTTTTATGATTTGGGACATCTAAGTTTCTTTTGAAAATTTTGTCTCGCATAATTTTAGAGCTGTTATTGGGGACAGTATATTTTGGCAGTGAAATGTAATCTACAGTCAATAGAACTTCATGTTTTGTCATTTCTTACAAACCACTTTCCAGTTATTTTGAAGATCTCATCTGGAGTTTGTTTTGCTTGACAGACCATCACGTTCCTAGAGTTTCATCCAAATATTCCCATATTGGCTTCAGGAAGTGAGGACCGTACAGTAAAATTATTTGATTTTTCAAAATCGGCTGCTAAAAAGGCATACAAATCAATCGAGGTAGCCAATTATGCTTGTCTATTTTCAATTACAATTTTCTTTTATTTTTGCTATCACTGTTTATTTTCTATTTTATTTATCTGAACAAATAAAACCTTTCTTTTAAAATCTTATATCTCATTTTCTCTAATGGTTAAAAAGAATGCTTTAATTCTGTATTTGAGGAAGGACACACATTTTGATTAATAGGTTATTTTGTTCAAACGGTTCTCTGGTTGCTTTCAATTATTAGCTTGCTCTGACTAAAATTTGTATTATTAGGTTAAGATGTAATCTTGCTACTCTATAGAGAAAAATCTCGTCGCATCTTGAATCGTTGTATAGTGTTAACGAAGTTGGCTCAGAAGTAGGGTTCATGATCCAAAAATTATAGATTTGACCTACAATTATTGGATCATGAACTTCAGGTGCTTCTTAAAGAACACCTGATAGATTTGTTGTCATAAAATCTTATGAAGGATTTATGACGGCAGACCTATCAGATGTTCTTTAAGAAGCGCCTGAGACGTGAAGTCTACGGTTATATTTAGCCCGAAGTGTATTCTTGCTTACAATGAAATATAATGGAGCCTTCAGAAGATACAGTTGTGATCCATGTGAACAGAAGGGGATTCTCAGTTAGATGTATCTATTCTGCATTACACTAGCACATGCTGTAGTACTGGAATGTTGAACTGGGGAGGGGAGTAGAATGGGTCACAATCATGTTTTACATGAAGACTCTTAACCATATTGTACCTCCTCCAAAAGGTATATTGTTGTCACCATTCATTTCACTATTTTCTACATTTGCGAGTATTGTTTCTATGCTGCTATATCATGCTAGCCTTGATGTAATATAGTAATATAAGTTGCTGCATCGTACATTTTAGCTGCTAGTGATGTATTGTGAAGTCTTAAATTAGATCTGTTTTGTATCAGAATAACAGCTGGTGAAGCTTCACTATTTAGCTATGTTATTTTGCACCTAGAATGTGTATGTATTTTTATGTATTTTATATGTATATCTACACTTATATGCATTTTTGCAAATTAATGCCTCTACTTAATCGAGTGGAATTTAATCTTTTACATTGAACTGCGTACTGACTTTAGGAGGCGGAAACGATTCGTGGTATATCATTTCATCCAGCCGGTGATCATATGCTTGTTGCCACAGACAGTCCGACAGGTAGGATTTTAATAGTGATGCTAGTGATGATTATGATTGTTAAAGTGATGATATTGATGGTGACAATGATGACGATGGTGTTGATGGCCTTTTTTATTTTCATGCTTTTGAAGTTGAAAAGGTCCATCAGGAACATTAGTACCTTGCTGCACAAAAATATTGTTGGTTGTTGTGAAAGAGGGAAGACTGAGATGGTACGGGAATGTTATGAGGATGGGGAAGGGGAGGATACCAAGGAGAGATCTGCGGTGGAAGGCCCAGAGAAGGAGAGCCGTTGGTAGGTCTCGCAAAAGATGGCTCAATGGGGTAGATGAGGCACTCAGTAGAAGGGGGAATTTGAGCTCTGATAGAGGACAGTGAAATATATGAGGGCAGAAGCAAATAGAGAGAGATTGAGGTGTTCACCAACTGACAGATTGGAATATCTACCAGGAGGATGGTAAGAAATGAGGAGTGCCCAAAATGCAGCATAAAATATTATATGGATTAGTTATGAGTAGGGCTGTTGACAAATCGACAAGTCCAATTTGGTCAAAATTAAATAAAACATCTTAATTTTTTGGAATATGGTCAAAAATATTAAATATGGTCAAAAAAATCAAAAGCAGAAAGCAGCCGGGTAAACTTGCATTTACGTGGCTACTAATCGCTTTACATGTGTCTTAGCTGCATAATCTGACTACAGGATCGTAGCCAAAGGGGTTTGCTCGCCCCCCAATTTTCAGCAAATTGAAAATATCTGCAAGCAAATCCACGTTTTTAATGAATAAACTCAAGGAAAGCCCTCTTTGACGGCAACTTTGGGTTGTAAACCTTGTGCACCCCCAGAAAATTCCCATTACCTTCGCCCCTGCCTGACTACTATCTATTCATGTTTCTGGAGTTTGGTGTAACTGATGGAGAAAATATCCTCTAGCAAGTATTCCATATTCCAGGGATAGCGACGCTTGCCATTGGAGAAACTTTCTGCAATCCCAAGCTTATATTTCTGAAATGCTATAAATGAATGTTGTTTGAAATATCTTAAACGTAGGAATGAGTGTTAGTGCAAACCTTTCGACTACTGAAAGTTTGTTAGAAAACTACAGAATCAGCTAAACGAAGTTCTTCGCTTCTCAACAAAATCGTTCGAAAAGAGACGATAAGAGAATAAAATTTTGAAAGCATGTTATATCTTTCCATGTTGAAATCAGGAAAGGTTTGACTTAGGCCTAAGTTAAACCCTTCCTGATTTCAACAAAGAAAGATGTAAAATATCAAAATTAGATCAAAATTCAAAGTTTTAGGTCAAGTGTTTGGAAAAATAAATTCAAGATCTGACCGCCCCAGGAATAAGTATTCACTATAATATTTCATGCAGCATTTTGGTAACTCAGAAGAGAGAGCACTTTAGTTTACCAGGTATCTTTGTACAGAAGAGCACATGTTAGTTATTAAAGCAAATGGATTCTCATACTGCATGAAATAATCTTTGCTATTTCCTTGTTAGTGTGAATCTGCTCTCTATCCTAGTTCGACTGTACGACTTGAAAACTTTTCAATGTTTTGTGTCTAATAATCCAAAGGATCAACACACTGGCTCTTTGACATGTGTAAGTGAATGCCTTGTATTAATCTTTTGGCATGCGCATATATGTATGTATGTATTTGTGTGTGTATGCGTATCTCCGACACGTTGGTTATTACTTTCTAAGTGTAGCCTTGGAAAATGCTATTTTTAGATTTTATTTGAGATAGACCGTTGCACCTTAGAGATGTGCATCGGATCGGATTGGGCATTTATAATCCGATAACTAGCTTGTTTTTGAAATCCGATCCGATCCTAACTTTTCTTATCCGAATCCGATATGATCTGAAATTTTCTGGTCCGAATCTGATCTTGTCTGAAAATAATAATGGTTTGTTTAAAGTTAGGAAAATTAGCTTTATAACTATTGTACGCATACCAGCAATATTGAGACTTATTAGCTCCCGTGTATATTGAAAGATGTAATATTCTCCTTGTATAATGCTCAATCCTGTACCAGAATATCTAGCATGATAGGAGAGATACGATGATATAGTCCTGTGCCTATGGATCAGGAGAGAATACCGTCCATGCCCTGAGACACGGGCGATCGCATGTGCGCGTGTCTACACGCGTGCAAAATCTCCAGCACGAGCGAAAAATGGCCCGGCCAACATCGGTATCAGCCGTGCAAACGCACATGCCAAGTATGAACTTCGTTGTCGCAACTGCAACACTAGTGACAGTCACCTTTTGCTTTACAACTCTGCTTTGTCCTTTCTCGTCCTGAAGGAGACATTTGAAATGGTTCGGCAACAAGGAACTATCTATTTCAGATACACAATCGCACGTACAATTCCATGTAATTAAGAGCAATCGCTCGTGCAAACGAGGGTGTACGTGCAAATTGACGCTCTTGTACCAATTTCTTCCGAGCATGGACTGATAATAGGATAGAAAGTCCGTTCAGCTCTTATTGTTTTCATAACTTTTTGTGCGATTGGCGTCATTTATTGTTTCTGGACGTTTAAGTTCAAGTTCAAGACCATGCCCCCTCCAGATGACAGAGAGGTATTACTTGATCTCTTTTATCCAACGTGCTACGTGACTTGCTCGCGTTTGTAGACTTTTCGAACTTTGCTTTTCGGAATCCTATCACGGAATATATTGTAAGAGTAACAAATTGCCTTATACTAATGCTTAGTTTTGTTATGAATAACTAATTAACCTTATTTTGAATTTGATAATCAACATCCAACCCGAACCGATCCGACTTTGAACAACTTTTCCAATTCGATCTGGTCCGAAGTAGAAAATGTTATTCCGAATTCCGAAATACTCGGATCGGATTTGCACACCGCTATTGCTCCTCTTTCAAAGCGTCTGTAGCATCAGTTATGGTTTGGTATAGAGTCATTATTTGGTACGTACGCACGAAAGGGGAGGTAGAAGGGGGTCAAACAAACCGTACGCCATGCCTATGAAGTAGGACCAATTGTGCCTTGTCATTGTGTTTGTATGTTTAAATGTATGCCAATTATGTCAATAGTTGCCAATTTCCGCCATGTTTGTAGTGTGTTGTAAAAGCATTATAATCAGTCAGTTCTCAGATCTCACCATGAGTTGCATATACTTGTTCTCCCTACTCAAAGTATTAGGCCACTTTACGTCTATCATACGTACAAGGGGAGAGGGGTTTGACACATCTAAGTACTTACGCAAAAAGTTACGTTTTGCATATCTTTTGCTATGCTTTCATATTAAAGGTACTTTTTTCATCATACTTTGTTGTCTTTGGTGACAACTTTCTTTGCTGCTTTATAAAACAATTACTGTTATTATTTTCCTATCTCTCAAATTATTTACTGTCTCCTTCTCTATGGAATTATTGGTTGGATATTTAAAAACTTCCCGTTGAACGTAGGAGGGGGTCAGATGAGTAGGAATTTGTACGCAATGGGGGATTCCTAGCAAGCGTGCATCTGCTTACGATGGCAGGAGGGGGTCAGATTGTTGCCATTTGGTGCGTACGTACTAATTGAATGACTCCTAGGGTCTCTTTCAAAGGTAAACTTAAATTTGGGCTGTTTTATTTCGAGTGTGTACATGTATTTGTTAATTTATTTAATGAGCAATTTATGAAATTAGGATTAAGAAAATAGTGCTGTCTACCCTAAAATTCATTTTCGGACATGCCTGATGTGATTTCTAATCTACCATGGTTCATGATGTTTGCAGGTCAAATATGCTCCCGGTGCTCACCTTTATGCGACAAGCAGTAGGGACGGGTCGTTCAAAGTAAGTGCCTTTTTTAAGTTCTGCAATGCTAAGATTTCAGCCTTCATTTATCAACCAGCCACCACTGATCGTTATCAAACCTCAGTGAAAGATTCGTTAGGAGCTAAAACGCTGGAATTTACTACATTCTAGATTACTGGATTAGTTTTCAACAGCAACAACTATTTTGACTGTCCCTCTTTGTTTTTGATTTCAATAGTTTTTATATACTATAGACTGTACGTCGACATTCTGGGAACAAGTCTAGGCTTGTGGAAAATGGTCAATTGAACTTTGTTTTGATCTGAAGTTTGTGGCACAATTTGCTGTCTAAAATGATCATCATGCAGTTCCATTCCCTAAGATGATCTCTGTCAGCTACGTGACCGCGCATTGATTTTGTTGTAGATATGGGATGGGATTAGCAATCGTTGCGTGAACACTTTCAAAGCTGCACATGGAGGAGCAGAAGTAAGCAATTTTAGCCTGTTTATCGAAGAGCCTAAGTAACTAAATAACGCTTAACATTTTGAAATTGTTTTCTTCAAGGTAATCTTGGAATTCTCTTCCCTCACAGGTAACTGCAGTAAGATTCACGAAAAATTCAAAGGTTTGTAGACACTTGCGTTTGTCATGTTCATTCTGATTAACTTTTCGGGGGTCTGCTAAAATATATGAAAATATGATGATAAAGAAGATCTATGAATTCAAATTATTTAGATTGTGATGTGAAATGGATAGAAAGGAGCACTTCAAATTCCAGAAAGTTATTGAGAATCAATTTGCAAAATCATTCTAGTGTTTCTTCCGAAATTTTTCAATAAAATTGAATTAAATCATATTTACGCATTATTCTTGTATTTATATGTATTTTTTGTTTGTATTCAATAGTTATTTTTGTTCACACTTGTTAAATACTTCTTTCAGTATGTTTTGACCAGCGGGAAGGACTCGTGTTCAAGACTTTGGGAACTAACAACAGGTGAAGAAATATGCTTATTGTTCAGTGATAGTTTTGGTTATCTGTGGTGTGAAAGATACACCCTAGCGGGAGGCGTTCTTTATGGTTCAGCCAGCTGACGATGAAGATTGAGTGGTTGGATGAGTAACAAATTTTGTGCATGGATAAATGGATAAATGTATGAGGAAATGAATGAACAATTTCGTTAATTGTTGTTGTTCGCTATTTGCTAGGGTAATACAAATTATGAACTTTGGCATTAGGACAGCATGGGAAAAACTGGCGATTGAAAGCTGTCTGCAATAAAGGTTAGGTAACAAGATAGGTTAGGTAACAATAACTCAACAGGCCCTCTATGAAAAATTAGCATGGAATTTATCATCCACCGATCTTGCATTGTCTTTTATGTAAAGGGTAGTGAAATGGTGCAAAACTTGGCCTGAACCAGCTGTGACAAGCGTTTGTTGATTTAATTCTGCAATTGGATTGGTTAAATAGGCTAAGAGAAAAAGAATGCGAGGACTATTCTTAGCCAATCAAGATTTGACGAGCCTATGCTCCATGGATCTGCTTCCTACATATTGATCGCCCAGAAATGAATAGACCTTTCTCCTAATTACGTCATTCCTGTGCGCGCGCAATGCATTGTGGTACTTGTGGTCACGCGTTGCGATGCTTGCTTTTGTTTTAAAGTTATTTTGTCTTTCTGTTTCATGATTATCTCGCAGAAAATGTCTAATAATAACGAATTTGAAGAAAGTTTAAACGGAACCCATTGCTCCAGTTCTTTTCAAAGCTCCTGCCCGAGCAATGGTTTTATTCCAGAAAAATCTGTCGAGACCAGAAGGGAAGAGGTCGAAGTGTTTGTGTTACGAGAACAGCAGGTGAGAGACCAAGGATGGTAGAAATCTTTGCGTGGGTTCCCTGGAATGTCAGAATCTGTCATTGAA
>OLMO02000009.1:14999336-15081836 GCA_900291935.2 Cassiopea xamachana | reverse complement strand
TATTGAGAGCATTTTCACATCTTGTTCAGGGACGTTCATAGGCGTTAAGCCGTGTTCTACGTTATTTAATGGAGGCTTGAAAGAAGTAGAGACTACGTAGGATTTTAGTACCACTTCTAGGAAATGTAAAGTCAGCGCAAGCACACTAGACATTACTACTCATTCCAAACAGCGAAACAAACAAGCGAAACTTCAAAGGTAGCAAATGCTTGGTGAATTTTTTGAGAACAATTCAGCACGCCACTAAACAGCACCTAAAATCACTAAACATCGCTATAAACATCCAAGAGCAACATTTTAACTTGGTATCGCTTTCGCAAGTTTTCAACAAGGAAGAAACTTGATTCACAAGGAAGCGAGAGAAATTTTGCTTCAATTTTTGTGCTGCCTACTGACTTTTCTCAGTTGCGGTTGGGCATTCAATGAGTGTGTTATTTTCAACCGTGCTTAAGCAGACCTTGTGATTTCTTATTCCTAGTCACTTATATCTACCTGCCTCTCTTTCAGGACACAACAATTTCATTCGCTACCTTATTCACTCTCCAGTTGAATCAGCTATGATGTCATGTAGTGAGGACTACAGGGCCCGTTTTTGGTATTGCAAAGGGTCTGGATAACACATTTACAAGACACTGATTGGTCCTCCATCAGCAGTGTTGGAATATCCCTATTGACAGAAACACTAGATTCGATTCTTAGTATTTCTGCTCAGCTTTTAATTGGTTCGAACTTCTGTGTTTCAATTTTGAAATAGTAAATAGGAACTTGACTCTTTCTTATTTGTTTTTTGGCATCAGTCTTACATTCTTTTATCTGCTTTTTTATTATACATTCTTTAAACAAGGTATAAGTATAACAAGTTGTTTTGATACTGCGCGGTTTGAATCTGTTTTATATTTTGATAAAGCACTGAGCAAGCCTACAAGTATATTTTCAGTTGGAAATGGAGACTCTTTTCTTTATGATTCGAAAATTTCAACGTGTTATTGAAGGCTATTTCAAACAGTTTTAGTAAAGATTTATTTAAAACTTTGCAGCCCTCTCCACTGATCCTTGATATAACAGAAATCTTGTAGTATTTGTAGACATTTTCCACTGTCTGTTATTCCACAAAATCATACTCTATTCGTATTGGATAGTATGGAAATGCTCTTTACGAGTAGATAATGGCCGCATGTCGGTAAGGAGAATCGGGGTAAAAGAAAGTTTGTTGCTATCACCATACCACACTATTTTGGGAATTTTCGTTTGAGTGCATACAAAGGCCCTGTACACGTTTTTTATAAGAAATATGTCTAGTAGAAACATGAGCCTGAAATTAGGCAAAAATTATGAACCTTTTACGAGGCAAAAGCAAGTTGAATTTCAAATAATCACTTGCAAAACCTTTTTTTACTAGTAGGTTTTTGATCAAACTAACAAGAAAGTAGAATGAACATCCACTACATGCCTTACAAAACCTGAGTATCCTTTTTCTTGCATCACAATTGCCAAATCTGGGTTGTTATTGTCATTGAAAGCCTTTTATTTTAAGAAGCATATAAGGCTGGATTTGGCGATGTATAAAGAATAACCAAGGCTGAAGCCAGAGAGTTCGTTTCTTCAAAAATATGTGTAGTTTGTTGTTTGCAATTTTTCTGTTATCTGCTTTTTTCTGCCCTAAGTTTGAAGTGATTTTGTTTTGTAATTGTTGCCTGTATGGCATTCGTATCTTCAAAATGAGGGTAGGGGCAGATCTTGCCCCTTCAGGGCGTTACTCTTTTGTGCTTAACTGTATGAGGGTGGAAATAGCAGAAGGGGGTGGATATCTTTTAGACTTTCATTACGTGGTACAGTGTTCCACGTGACAAGTGCTTGATGGAGATTTGACTCATGAATAATGAGATAAAAAATGATTGAAAATTTTGCTAATAGTGACAATGCTCACATTTTGCAAAAGTGGGGAGGGTCATAAAATACTATGAGGGGTGAAAAATTTTAGAAAGTACAATATAACCCCCTACAATTAAGCACAAAAAGTATGTGAATTGATAGTAAGGTTTCCGCATTACTCGGAGGATTCATGTTTTTCTTTCGTTCAGGTTTTTCTTTCAATTTCGTGGAATCTTGTTTGACGTAAGAGTAACATGAGGAAAGGACAAGTTCTGATTTTTATTGCATTAACTGCCAATGAACATACTCGCTTTAGTATTCCTTTTTACTCAATTTGGATCAAAAGTTACAAAGCAGAGCGATCAAAAGTTATAAAGCAGAGCGATTGTATTCCAGTATAAACTATACCAAAAACATTACGCAATCGTTCTTTTTCCGTGTTGAGATTTTATGTCCTTGCTCTCGAAATTGAAACAGACGCAAACCTTATATAGCAGAGTAGTCTGTTCGAATATTTAGGCTCAAAGTCACTGAAATTCAAGATTAGCGCAGGGCTCAAGATTCATCAAGATTTTTGCGAATTTTAGTGCCGTTTGAGTAAGTGTGTATTCCAGATGACCAGTGTGTTTTTGCACTTTTGTGTTGTTTGTGTAATGAAAGAGCACAAAAAGATTTGAATGTTCTCCTTTAATTTTCAGGTCAACTTGCATCTTTATCGCCCAAGAGTTTAAAAATAGCTTAAAACTCAAAATCAATTGAATCTCAGCAGAAAATTAGGTATTCTCCTAGAATGATGCACCTTTTATAAGAATTAAAGGATTGAGATTCGAAATCGTTGTATTTCAGGAATAATGCAAGGCTCAAGCTTCATCAAGACTTAAGAATTTTCTATTTCAAAGTTCTGATGCAGCTTTCAGTATAACTTTTGCAATTTCAATACAGTATTCACTGGTCCGTTCAGCTCCTGCTTCTTTGAGGATGACGTAAGATATCAACAAATATTTGGATATATTCTGTCATTCTCAGTTTTGGTAATTGAGAATAATTAAAGAATAATCTTAGGCTCAAGATCAGGAAAATTTAAGAATACTGCGACTCAATGAGAAATTAGGTGTTCTTAGTATAAGTGTTGTAAACAAAATGTAGGTACATGGGGAAGTACGCAAGCCTTTTTATATCGAAGAGATTTGTTTAGTATTTTAGATCTTCGAGGCTGCTGTATTGTTGCTACTGCGTTATTTGTTCACTGGTCAAGACTACCTTGCTATCACTTTCCATAAAATCGTTTCGTTTTTATACGTAAAGTTGTACAATATATGTTATCGTACATGTCTATGTTGTTTTTCCACTCAACTGATTCAACGTTGGTCATTTGTATGATTGAATTTAACAGCTCTTTTTCATGGTATGAAGCTGCTTTAATAGTCTACCCTAAACTAATAATACCTTTGGCCCTCGAATATCTTATCATTATCAGACAGGAAACGATGGGTGGAGATTCCAACCTGATTGATTCATGTCCGTTACATGAGTAACCATGGATGACTTTATTACAGTCAATACATTTTAAATATTTATTAGTGGGCCCAAGCGTTGCGGCTGCTTGCGTTGAGCAGATTGTGCGGATATATCTCTATAAACCTACGGAATGTTGGTATTTTGCAGAAATCTCGACTACACACTTTAACACTGATATCCCATCTCATGGTGCTTTTATGGAATGTCGGACATCTTGGGCCTAACTAAAGGAGTGGATTAGCTTATAATTGCAAGTTCGTAACTAAGACCTCTAGTACAGATGGCTACAACAGAATTAACTAGAGATGGAAGCAAGAAAGTCAAAGAAGGTGATCATTTTAATGCGTTTTTCTCTGTTCATGTAGCATAGCTTTTTCTTTGTGTTTTATATTGTTGGTATATAACCGGTGAGAGAAACTTTGACGCAATCTTGCAATATACCTTTTAGTTTCACCAAATTCAAATTTAGCGGCTTTCCTAGCATGTATTTAAAAATTTAAGGGGTGTAAATCCCTATAATAACAATAATATACATGTTTGTACAGGATAAACTTTTCAATATCAATAACACTGATATGAATAAAAGTCCTGTGTTGAAGAAAAGTAAAGAAAAGTTATAACGTAGCTCAAAAGTGTTCAAAAACCTAGATTTTCTATTGTACGTTTACAATTGATAAACTAACCAGGGCACCTTGAAAAGGAAATGTCTAATTGTAAATCAGAGTTCATTTTTGCACCACTGCTCTCTAGCGGAACTAGAAAATGAACTGTATATTTTAGGACTGAAACTAACTTTGTTGCTTGAAATTTGAACACTCCTGAATGAATATAAATGCTCATTCTCACAAAAATTTCCAAGCAGATGAAAGGCGTGCCTTTTCCAAGCAGAAATCATTCAAAGTGGCAAGTGGAAGCAATTCAATATGTTTCTGTTCATACAAATTGAGATTGTACAGTTCCTTAACTTTTCTTGAGCATAGTGCTAGAGTTTCTTAATTCTTGACCAGTCTAGAACTTGTTTCTTATAAGCCAGTTTCTTATTTTTTAAAATGTGTATCATAATGCATGCAGTTTTGCATCAATTTTGTAATTATTCTCCTTTCCACAAAGCATGTCAAGAAATAATGACAAGGGAAGACGAAGCTTTGGCTCATAGACTCCAAGATGAAGAATGTAATTATTCTCTTATTTTTTTGATGATTTTCATAGAGTGAAGTATTAGAGACCTAGAGGTTTTTACAGTATTTTATATGTCAAATAAATAGGACCTGATATTGTATTAAAGGTGCAGGCCCCTGTTAAATTCATGCCATTATTATGATATCATCTCCAGTGTTGGTGTTTGCTATGTTTAGTTGCACCTGTTAGAGCATTAAGGCTGTCAAAGCATGCAGCAAATGAGCCAGCTTGCTTTGATACCCATTTTGCATATATGGGCAGTTCTGTGCTTAGCATCACAATTGTGGAGTGTTCAACTTTTTTGCTTTTAGTAAGTCACTTTGGAACCCTATTAGAGGTCTCGTGGAAGCCCATGTACCCTTTCATTCCTCCAGCCAGTAGGCCAATGACAGTAGGGACTATGAAATTTGTTAGCAAAGCCTCAAGAACAGTATATTCTAATTTTTCATCTTTTCTATTACATTGTCAAAACCTGTAATGTCTGTTGTGCAAAACTTTTTAAGTTTGCACAAAAATAGAGTGCAGTAGAAACAAGTGACCATTATTTTTTTTGCACTCTTCACCCATCTGTAATTGGCATTCAGCTAAAATGGTTTGATAGAGATGGAGATTAGGTTGAATTAGCAGTTTGAGAAAGTGTAGTAACATTTGGTGATATTCTGATGAAATGTCCAATTCATTCACAAAAATATAAATAAGTCAAGCAACAAGTAAACAAAAATCTATAGTTTTGTGGAAATAAGACTTGATCATATTGAGTTAAAATGTGTGTAAGTATTTTTGAAAAGTGACTTATCAATGAATATGAATTTGAGGCAAAACATAACAAATTTCATTGAACTGTAATGTCCATTATATGGAATTGCCCATATATTATATGTACCTGAGAGGATATGAATTGTAGCCACTAATGTATGGGTTTGGATCCAACAAAGATTTTAGACCTGCTTTTATTCCCTATTTATTGCTATTTTTGGATGTTCTCAGCAAAATTTCAACTTGAAATTCTTGGCTATGTATTTTAGCTCTTAGCTATGGTGAATGTGTATAATGATGGCTCATTACTTGGCTTTATTATTGTTCTGATTTAAATAAAGAATATATCTTAGAGCTCTATAAGCTTCAATTATTATAGAAAACCTGTGATTGTGATAGCCTGGAAAGATTTGTGGATAATAGGAAGAATATAGCAAGGTATAATGACATGAGAATTGTTTTAAATGAGACTAGCATACTTGGGCCATGTGTGAGAGTCCTTTTGTTCTTGCTGCAGTCCAAACACATTACATAAGAAATAGACAAGAAAGGAGTACAGCAAGAATTGATGTAAAAGCTGCCAAACATACTTACCTTGAAGAGGTCAAGCAGGCTGGACTTTTAAGAAAGGCAGAGTTGCAGAGACTGTAAGTGTACTGCTACTTTTGCATGGATTTTTTTTTAATGAGAAACTCATCCCAAGGCCTAATACTTATAGTAAGTTCTTACTCTTTGATCAGATTGTAGTTCAAAAGGTTTCCAACTGTTTTTTAGTTCTAAGAATAACCCACATACAACTACCTGCATAATTGCAATATCAGCATTCTACTTTAAGAAGAAAATTACTTTTTTCCAAATTCTAGAACTTCTTAGGTAGTTATGTTCATAAAATACTTATGAGTTTTTGATTTTTAAGGGCCTCTAGATCTTGTTTGTGTCTTACAATTTTTTTGAGAAACTATTTTGGAAGATGATAATAATGTTTTAACAACTACTTTTGTTATAAGTTTAGTAATTTAATTAATATGTTTTCTCATTGCTAGAAATAGAATTCTGTCTCTTCAGATTCAAATAAGACTTAGCAGAACCATTTTGTGATATGCACAGAAAACTACTGTTTTATTTTAAAGTGCCGTGGAAGATGTAGAGTTTTGTTGGATTATCTTAGGATTGAAGCATGGTAGCTAAATGAGGGAATAAGGGAATATAGTTTCTTCTATTGTGGTAGATGAAGCATGTATTGCTTTTAGGAACACACCATTGTTAGTGCTATGTAATGGCCATATCTGTTTACACTTGTGTGTGCATGAATTGCAAATGAATGAAGAGAAAAATGTTTTTTGAACTTTGTTGGTAATTTTACTTCAGGGCTGATGATGATGCCTGGCTAGCTACTGAACTACAACAAAGGCTCAATGAAGAGGTCTGGACTTCTATTAATGTGTTGTCCATCCAGTATTCTTTTGTACATATGCAACATTGTATCTCTTTGGTAAAGCCTTTATATTTAAATGTTATATCTGAGCTTAGTTCTTCATGGAGTTGTCAACTATATTTTATTGCTTAAACAATAGCAATGAAAATGAGAATAAGCATTGCCATTGCAAAATTTATTAACTGTATATAAGACTTTCTTTTGATTGCTTTCCTTCCATGACATTGTTGATGGAGATTTGTTTTTATTATAGGAAGACATGGAAATGCAGCAGAGAGTTGCTAGTGAAATGCAGGATGAGGTTTGCATACATATTTGTGTATGAAACTTGCTTATTGTAACTTTGTTATATTTCAGCTTTTCTCCTAGTACTTTTGTAGCCTTACTGCATACTTCTGTTAAATTGGTCTTTATTTCAAAACAGAAATGTACTTGCTAAGGAAATATTTGTTGTAGAAGATTGTTAATGTCATTATTGTTTGACAAAGAATGACATCTATTTGGACTTATAGCTCTAAATATTTTATGCACATTTTCATTCCACTCAAAGAGGCATTTCGCTTTTCATTTTTTTGTTGCCCACAATATGTACTGATTTCTGTGCCAAGGTGGGAATTGTACCACGCAGTCTCAGTATTTATATCTTTAATCAGTACTGAAAATAAAGTTTCATTTTTGTTATTTAGTTCTGTTGTCTGTTTAGAGCAATGTCCATAGAAGAAAGAAATGATATCATGTCTAGTGTATTTTGAGGCTATATTTTGTAAGCAACCACTTATACAATGTAGCCACAAAATACATTGCATTGTATGCACCCCAGAAATACCACTTCATTAGAGGGGATGGTGTTAATGGTGTGCTTCTCTAACCATGTCTTCATTGCTTTTCAGTTTATGATATTTTGATTTTTAGGCATATGCTGAATTCCTTCAAGAGAGAGAGAAGGAAAAAGTAAAAAAGGAGCGGCAACGCAGATTACAAAGAAGACTCGATAGAGAAAGGCAAGAATTAGAGAAAATTGAAAGAGCAAAACAAGTTGAATTGGAACCCAACAATGATCATAGTTCTCAAAATGGTTTGCTTTTAATTCATTTGTTCATTCTTCCTGTAATTTGTAATTTTTTCATTCACATATATATTTACAAACATGCAAACTCAAAATGATGCCACAGAGAGCATGGAATTACATAGCAACCCTATGGTCATTACACAAAATATAAGAAAACAAATAAGCACAAATAAATAAGTAAATAAATCATTCACCCATTATGCAACTCCTCCACCATGGAGGAGCACACCTGAAAGCTATAACAACACTTTAAAGTCATAGTTTTTCATTTTGTAAGTTATGTTGCCTCATAAATGGTCTCCATTTAATTTTTGTATAAATGCATTCATTCATTTATTCAATCATTCACTCATTCATTCATTCATTCATTCAATGCTTTAAATTTTGTGATTGATTTTCTAGGTATACCCCACTCTGATCTCCAAAGAAGGAACACTGTAGAAGAGGAACAGCCTGGTGCCAGTGAGTTGACTGTTGATCTAAGCACAAAACATGAGGCAGTGAAAGACTCAAGATCTTTTACTGCTGACTCACAAAATGTTGCGTTGGAGGAGCGATCACACCAACAGGAATTGGATGATGAGGTGTTCTTTCAAACTATTTTTAGTGTTTCACCTTCTTTTGCATTTCGTTTTTGAGTTTACTGGAAAATTGATTGCATGCAGAATAAAAAGCTTGAATTTAATAAGTATGTGATGCCAGGGGCGGATCCAGACAGAAATCATAACATTCACACTTTATGGAAAATAGTGTCACACCCATTGACCCTGCACACTTAATTAAAGTCTGCATAGTGTAACTGAAAGTTCTCCTAATTCATTGTGGCCTTATGACAGTAAAGACATTTTGAAGAGTAATTTATAAGACAAAATGAAGTCTGATGTGTAGTTGGGATAGACTGAACCAGGCCATGACAGATTAATGGATAGCTAGACTGGGGCCACAATCCTCACGGGGAGGTTTGCTCACAAACAGTGAAGGGCTGATCCTCCAATCTGCAACTGGGCACTTAACATAAACTTTTGTGAACATGAGGAGACACATGCCCCCCCCCCCGGTTCTTGTTTGCATGCTGATTGCTACATAAATACAGATACACATACCACAATTTCAGTGTAAATATATGCAAAAGAAAATGCATAGTCTAAGTGTGATTGTGTTGATTTTGTATGTGGAGCGCACCTTATGGGCACTGCAATCTGACCTTGTTCAAAACTTAAAGGAAGTAATGGCACCATGCTCTGTGCAACCTACTCTTTCTCGAAAGAACTCACTTCAGAAAGACTTCCTTCAGCATCAACTTCCAGAGAGTCTCGGTATTTTGAATAGAATTCTGCTATGTCGATGATATCTCCTTGTTTCACCAGATTAGATATTTTAAACAACAAATCCATTCTTCGTTACTGGGAATTCTCCGATTTTCAGCGTTCACAGTACAACCTGCCTGTATTCAATATCTCAACATTGAACAGTGGTTGCCATAGTGGTACGCACAAAAGCGAGATTTCTTTCTGCCAAGTTTCTGGGGTTATCACCATTATCTAGATCTGTATCGTGATATCACTTCCTTTCGCACACATTCGCACACACTTTCTCCCATTCACTTTTCCTATACAACTCCAGGCCCTGGAAATCTCCTTTTTATGTCAGACATTCGCAAACATTCCTGTGAGTATTTTTACCTTTGATCTCATAAGCGCACGCAGGCTTAAGTTGACATTTTGAAAATTTGAAAATCGCACCATTGGCTCTTAAAAGTAGTGAAATCGGGAGATTACTGTAGGGGGAATGCACCAAAGTTTCAAATGAGAACGAAGTAATATAAGCAGAAATATTTTTAAATGGTCTGGCCTCTGGTATCACTGTGGTTGCCATAGGTATATTATGTGAAAGATGATAAGGGCAATGAAGAATATTCCCATTCTCCAGGTTAAACTAATATGTACAACTACGTAGAATTCCCAAGCCTGGTGCATCTACTGCCTACCAGTGATTTCAATAGTCTTTTCAGAGTTTTGCAATCTGACATTCGTACTGGCGAACGTGGTGAATGTCTGGATCCGCCACTGTGTTATGCTCTAGCAAGGAGCTGCCCCCAAGCACTCTTGAATCTGAAAGGTCTAACAAAGACATGCTTCCTTTTGTCGCATTTGAATCAATCAATCAACCAGTCACTTAGTTTGTCAGCGCCTTTTCTGATCTGTCTTCTTTGTTGATCAGTCAATGAGAGTACCAGAGAGACACAGTTAATTGCTTAGAGCATATGAATATGTGGCCTGCAATTTTTTCAGAGAAAAAAGAAAGCAAATTGTGTAGCATGAAGAAATGTTGTATGAGTATTTCCCTGGAGAAATCAGCAAAGAGAGTTGAATTGATTTACGGTAATAGGATTGTACTTTAGGCCTTGGAGTACAACTACAGATAGGATTTTTAAATATTGATTGAAGTTTCTTATCTTTCAACCAGAAAGTACAACTCAAAATTATAAATTTGTTCTTTTGTTTGTGCATAGATGAAATATATTAGGTAGAATCATTCAGCAGAAGATATGCAAATAACTTGAGAATAGAGATGAAGGCATGTGACTGTAGATTGGTTTAATGTATTTGAAGGATAACATTCTTGAACGATGCTATCATCTAGTTATAAAAAGAATTTTACCCAAATTCTTGAATGTGTGTTTTGGCTTTCATCTGTGACAAAAGAATATCAAAACGTCACTTAGTTACATGATTTTATAATTAATCTGATTTAACGGAAGAAAGCCTCTTGTATCATATGAATTCATGTCTGGTTTTTCTCTTAGGAACTAGCAAGGCGACTTCAACGAAGAGAGGAGGAAAAGGTTTGCTTAACTTGTTACAATATTATCAGACTTTTAATTCTGCAATCAGTTTTGCTAGAAGCATATCCTGCGTAACCTGTTATTAAATTATATTTGCTATTTGCTAGAGGTTACTCTCGCACTCCATAAATTGTATTAATACTCAAGTGGTTTTATTGATCTTACTTAGAACGTATTATTTTCATGGTTATGTTTACTTTCTTTTCCTTGAGGAAACCTATTCCCTTTCAAGCAAGGCTTTCTTCAAACTACGGTCCGCAGGCCGGATTCGGCCCTCGATACCTTTTCATCCGGCCCGCGGAGACTTGTTTGTATGGAAAAAGTAGGGAAATTTACTCGTGTCCTGCCTAAATCAACCGCTTCCGTGAAAGGTTATGTTAAATAGAAACTGAATGAAATAGTGCAAAATGAATGTGAATGATTAAAAGCAACGTCCCTGTTTTACTTCTTTCATATTTGGACTTCGATTGTGTTCTCGGCCCCCCACCTGCTGGTTAATAGCTGATGCTAATGGCTGATGCGGCCCTTGGACATAAAAGTTTGGAGACCTCTGCTTTAAAGTATTGTCATTTCTTTCTATGTTCTCTCTACTTAAGCCTCCCGTTTTGGTAATTAGTTAGTTCTCTATTGGATTATTGTTTCTTCTTATTCAGCTTCGGAAACTGATGGAAGAGCGAGACCGGGTATGTTTATTTTCCTGTGCATTGATTGCTTCGTTTTAATGTTACTTTTTGTATTCATTTATACTTTTTGATCAATTTCTATCTTGACTAATTAGTCTCTTGATTCAAGGCTCGTGCAGGTCCTTGAACTCCTTGAAAAGTGCTGGAATTTGAAATGCCATTTCAAGGGCACTTGAAACTCCTTGAAAATGAGAATTTTTCTTTGAAAATTGATGAACCACCTTTAAGTTTGTGAATGTTTACTGTTTTCTTCGGTCACAGCAACAAACAAATAAAAAAATAGTTCAAAGAAATATCCGAAAGAAAGTTTTGACGAAAATCGTGCAAGAACACTCTTGATATGCGAAGCAATGTCTCGTTTTCGGTATGTTAGTCTTCTTGGTATTCACACATGCGCTATGAATGTCAGTTTATACCTTGAAAATGTTATTTTACTCCTTGAAAAGTCCTTGAAAACTCCTTGGATTTGCATATCAAAATCCTGCACGAACCTTGTTGATTGAATAATCTGTATTTTGTTGAGTAGTTCATTTAGGTCCTACATGTTTGTCTCATCCCAATCATGTTAGAAATTTTTAACTTTCTTGGAGCTGATATTTTGCTGCAAGTAATGTATGCTTCGACAATTCGCATTTTAAATCAGTATTCAGAGTGTTTGAGGGAGGCAAATAGAACGTGCAATTAATTCGAGCTAATTTCAAGCTGACAAAGTATGGAATTTTCAAGGGATTATGTAAAGTTTCAATGCTAATCAAACTTCCTAAACTATAATATAGTACCATTTTATTGGTCAATATTTGAGGTTGGAATTTGAGTGGATGCAGTTGGAGATGTGGAATGTATTGCAACTATTAGACCACACGAAATTCGCCCATTTTTGTATACTATAGGTGGGGAATGAGATCCGACACTGACTCTCTTGGTGGAAATTGGATCTTAATTATGAAATGTAGAATCAGATGGAAGATCCCAAGCATTTTTCTTTTGACTGTCATGTAATTGTGTTTCATGACACGACCTTTGCTTAATATGTATCAATTTCATCTTTTCTTGTATACTCTAGAAACTGGCATTAAAGATGCAAAGGAAGGAGACAGAAGATTACCGTAGAGAACAGGCTGAGAGGCAGAGCAGGAAGTCTCGCCATGAAAGCGGATCGGAAGTACATACCCTTGCTTTGAATACTCTTTGATATGAATTTCAGGACGATAGCCACGACGATCGACATTGTAGATATATTTTAGAGAATAGCCAGGCTCATGCAATTGTCACATCCATTAATATTGATTGGCGCGTACCAGTCACATACTTAAAGACACATCCATTATTGACATAATCAGAACGTTTCTGGGTGATCTATCCTATTTTCAGCTAATATTATTGAAAAATCAGGGACTTTTATAGATATGGCAATCAAATGAAAACACAGAAAATAATGGAAAAAGTGGGTAAAATAAGTAACAGGAGGGAAATGCCTAAATAAGGAGATACTTATGGAGGCACATTTTTTGATATAATTAGGAGCTTTTTTTCCTTATTATTTTCAGGCAAATGTTGTGCTCCGTCAGGGAGTGGAGCTGTAACAGCATTATATCTTCCCATGGCTATCTCTGACTGAATTGTCTGTCCGGTTTCTTATAGATACCCTCCCTATTGCGTTTGTTTTCGAATTGTTCTGATGCCATTTGTGTCAAAGTGTATGGCTTATAGCAATAGCAGAACTTGCTACTTGTGGATTAACACCTTAGCGTCTCCCTAATATGCATTTATTGATATATACTTTCACGTCTTCCTATGGTGCTATACTATAACTGAATAACTGGGCCTAATAACAATACAGCAAACATAGTCATAAGCAAGGCTATAATTAGCAACACAATAACAAAGGGGAATACCCCAAAGAACAAAACAACAGATAGTCTGACTTAACAAATCACGACCAACACTAATATCATGACATGCTCTTAAATTTATTGTTATTACTTCATATCAGCTTTAAAGTACCTGAGCTTGAGGCCACTAATTTCTCCTTTGGCTTGATCAAATTCTTGATCTATTCCCAGTTTCAATCCCATTAATCCCTATACAAGCGCAAACTTTTTCCATTATCGTGCTGACTCCTTAAATACTACCTCCTTTTCTCAGGCAATTGAAAGGGATATCAGGCAGGCAAGAAGCCACGGTCAAAGAGATGACAGAAGTAGTGGAAAGACGTGTCAGGAGCAGAATCATTGCGATCCTTCAACGCATTACTATGAAGAACCCATTATACACAGAAAAAGTGCTGGTAGATCTTCTTTTGAGGACAGAAGACTATTCAATGATGTGAAAGAAGTTGCTCATGAAACAAGACCAGAGTCTAGCTCAATTAGGTCAAGATCAAAAACTGACACAACAGTTTATGAAACTATAGAGCCCCCTGCACTAAGGAAGAAAGACAATGCATTAGATTGGGGCTCAGGCGAGAAAATCGAAAGAAATCGGCTACAAACGAGTAGCGACACCCCACAAAGGATGCCGCCTGATGAAGGTGCTCAAGGAAGAGATAGGCGTAATTATTCGAACGTGGCAGTGAGCATAGATCCTACTTTTACCGGTGAAGTCGAGGAGCCTCCATCTGACGAGGATAGGATATGGGCAATAGGTGATAGTGGAATTAAAGTGTCTTCCGCGTCAAAGCCTGCGCCTCTGATCCAGAACACGAAACGAAAGCATTCAAAACACGGAAAAGACAAGCAGAATTGCAAACAGCAATGAGTTCCTTCAATTTGCGTTTCTGTTCTTTGCATAGCTCTTTCACGCGTGAGCACTTGGCATTGTTCGACCTCTATCTTTTTTCTATTTCAGTCCATGTCAGATAATTTTAGGAGATATTGCAGTTAATCTTCATGAAAATACTACGGTTGTTTGTCACGTAAACATTAAGCATCCTTATAGGTAATTAACCAATATTGAATACCATATAACGAATTTTGCTCCCTAACTTTTCAACGACATATATCAGCAGAAATCTCTTCTTCTGTCCAAGAATACCAAATATTACTTCTCATTAATCTGCGCAATGTCACACTGCGAATTTATACATGCACTTTTCACCAACAGCTGCATCTGACCACCAATTACATTCAGTTTTTTCAGCAGGCACATTTTCCTTAGATCTGTGCTCCCAGACACAAAGTACTTCTAATGAGGCCTGCTTCTTTTATGGCGTTTATGGCTACAGAAATCGCAGTATGTTGAAGGCTCCCTTCCCCTATCATTTAATAATCTGGAGGAGATAGTTCTGAATCATTTGCATGTTTGTATTTTTGATGATAAAATATTTTAGAGGATGATAATATCGAATATCGAATGGGATATTTTATTTGAAAGTAATATCTTTCAGTTTTTTAAGTTATGTGTTGTAGGCTCAACTTGAAGTGTTTGTTGACTAAAAGGAAGTAGTTGTATTCAATATTTAGAAGTAGAACATATTTGTTGTATATTGTAGCTATACTGATTTATATTTAAATCAAGATGCACTCTTTTGGTTATTTGTAGTAGGCGTGTAAAAACTGTGCGCCAAATCCAGTGTGCCTCCATGAGAACTTTGTCCCCTCAACCATATGTATCAATGTTTTCATGGTGAGTGCACTGGATGTGGTGATGGATGTTATTACAAAGGACAGCGTAAAAATGATAATATTAGAGAATATCGTTGCAGTGGAGGACGTTTTTGCTGTGCGAGACAAATGCGTAGATGCATTCTCCCCGCGGGCTACTTTTTCGACACGTTGATGTAGATACATTGTATTTAGGCTGCAATAAGTAGCGATAGAAACTCATAGCCGTCATTGTGCAAGCAATTTCCCATTTAAGACGTAGTGGTTTGTGGCTTTTCTACTAGGATAAGAAGGAAGCCAATTTTCTCTAGTTTTACAATACCCTCCATTGGCCAAGGCCTGGATTGTCACAAGAGCTGATAAGTGTGTTTACTAGCAAAATATGATCATTTTAAAATTTATATTGATACTATCTTGCACACAAAAGTCTTAATAGATAAAGTACATCGCATTGGCAGCTAAAAGACTGTAGAGGAACTGTAGAAGTACTGTAGAAGACTGTCGTAGAGCGTCCTCTAGATGTCAATAATCTACCAGAGAGAAAAGTTTGTGTCTGATGACGTGCATTGCAGGTGAACTTAATCAATAGGATTTTAATTAACAAAACCCATCTTCCACCTATCTTCAAGGCTAGTAGTACGCTTTTCATGATTTAGGCAGGATTTTAGTATTTTGCTGCTTGTCGCTGTATTTATATTATTATGTTGTGTTTCGTATTTTTCGTAAACAAATAAATCAGTAGTCATATTCATCGTTGTTTTTAAAGCATGCCCTCGATTACCCCCTAACTGGATGCATTACTTTATGCTGAATAGATTTAATCAAGTTTTGTTGTTAAGTTCATGTGAAATACCTCTGGTCAACATCATTTATGCCCCAGACCAGCAACTGCTATTGCTAGTAGTACTAGAAAGTTAAATGGCGGAATTTTTTATTAGGAAGGACGAAAAGATGCAAAGGAAACAAAGCATTTTAGTCAGACGTGTGTATGGTTGCAAGAACCTATTGTTTCCTGTTGGAGTCTTTGCTCTTATTTTAATTTTGACACTTATGACATAGATCCAGAAAGGCAGCGTCTTCTACATGCTTTTTCCTTATTTAGAAGATTCTCTTTCGATCCAGTAACATTTCAGTCTCGTTTTGGTTACTTTCTCGTTTTCACCCTTGTATTTAATCATTTTTCACAACTTGCCGTTACCTTGATTGAGGGACTGTCACATTTCAGACCCCTACAAATGTGCACCCCTTCCTGTTATTAGGGAGGTTTAGATCCAGTACGAGTACGAGTACGAGTTCACCCCTCGCGTAACTTGACACTCGTACTCGTACTCGTACTGCAAATTTGTGTGTTTAGATATCTCCGCTTTCAAAACGACCCCGGGATTTATTGAAATCAATAGATCTGCGTCTATATTCAAATTTTTTAGTGAATTGTAGGATACTATAGGACCCTATCGTACTCTGAAGTTAAACACGAAGCTATTACTATATCCCTCGAAAGCCAGTGCCTTCTTTTACTAAACTTTCGCTATCGTGAATGAAGATGAATCACTGTCTGAAATTCGAATGAACAAGAATGACATTCCGAGTCGTGAGGATGCTGTTGGATTATTCTTGAACTGTTTTAATAACTTAAGTCCCTCGTTCAACTTTGGAATATACGTTCTGTGAAAGTCTTTCCATTTAGTCCCCTTCCATGGCTAGGCCCTTTCCAGAAGTTTATTATGACCGAGTGGTTCCACGACAACAGCTCATACAAGAGGTTGCCTTTGAAAACAAGAGGTTGCCTTTGAACATCTGCTTCTTATCGAGGCAATTCCTTATGAATTGCCCATTTACTTTTGCCAATATTATCAATTCCAAACTCGTGGAATTTGAATTTGGCCAAAATAAGTGTGCAATTCATACGCAATTGGCTCGATAAAAAGCAGATGTTCAAAGACAACCTCTTGTTTTGAGAAGGAACACAACCGAGTCGTGGAACCACCCTTTACAAACTATCCAATTTTCTGTGTTCGAAAAATCCAGAGAATAAAGAGTCCCGAAGAAGGAAAGACCCCAAAATGCACCGTTCCTCTACCCTCTTTTGGGAGAAGCATAGTAGATATATACAATCGTCTCTCCTATCATGCTAAATATTCTTGGCCCAGTACAGACAGGGCTGTATCTAAAGTTACATTGTTTGTTGCACGAATATCTTCTACTGTACATTTCTTATCTAATTGTGCATATTGACAAAGATACTGCATTGTTTGCTGTTCTCCACACGTGCATTTTGGGTTGTCACTGCACCTCCAGTTGTGCATCAGGGCAGCAGCTCGGCCATATCCGGTGCGAAGTTGTGTCTGCTGGAAGGGTTTGGGATGGTTCAATACCCAGTTTGATTTCTTTTGCGTTGTGCAGCAAGTTGACATGATCCGTCCATGCCTTTACTCTAGCAGTCGCTGCACATGATTCCAAAAGAAGGGCATCAAAGAAGTTCCTTCGTTTGAGTCTTTGTGCATTGGAGATAGCCTTAGAGCATGTGCCTGCCATTTTCTAGGTGTATGTATCGTTCCTTTTGAATAGTAAAGAGTCTTCTGATTTTGGGTGGAGCAATTCCAGCAAGTATTTAGAGTGATTCAATGCTGGTAGGCTTCATGCATCCAGTTATGATTCTGCAGGTCTGATTTAGTACTAGATCTAGCATCTGTGCATGGATAGAGTGTTGCCAAACTGGACAAGCATACTCAGCTACTAAGTAGCATAAGGCTAGGCCATTAGTTCTCACAGTTGATGAGCTAGCACCCCACTGAGAGTTAACCAGCTTGTTGATACTCAGAGGTAGACAGGGTTGAATGTATGTGAGAGTTTTTCATTGCTCCAAATGACTTCCAGCTCTCTTTCAGCTTCTTTGCTAGACAAGTGGAAGATACACGTTTGATACACGTGGATTATTGATGATAGAGTGGTCATTTTCGGGTAGAGGAGTTGATTTCCGCTTCCTCTGGGTTGGTGATTTTCCATATTGAATTAGCTGATGGGCAACTTCATTAGCCGTGATATTGGCTTTCTGTTTGGAAGCCGTGTAATAATTGGACAGGATTTTTATAGTTTTCCACGCTTTTCTACTGCTGTGAGTCAGGTCTGTTTGTTAACTGAAACAAGCGAGTTCGATGCCCTCAATGAATACGGCAATTCATTCCATAATTTTGGAGCAACATGCTCAAATGAACGGTCTCCTGCTGTCACTATATGCGTTCTCTTGGTTTTAAGTACATTTCTATCTGTTGCTGATCTTGTTGCCCTTGAGGCTATGCATTTCTTTAGTAGATTAGCCAGATAATCTGGAGCCAACTTTTTCATACACTTAAATGTCAATAACAATATCTTATATTTAATTCTGCTACTACCGCTAACCAGTGAAGATCTTTCAATATAGGTGTTATATGACAGCTTCTTTTCACTCCCACTAGAAGTCTTGCAGCAGCATTTTGAACTCTCTGTATCTTTTTCAGTTCACAAGAAGGTAACCCATGCAATAAGGCTTTATTGCTATCTAGTCTTGAAATGACATTGAGGGAAAGCCTCTTGTTTCTTATAGACATTGTCTTTCAAAATTAAAACTTGTAGCCTAATATCAGAACTAATAGGCAGGACAACTATAATCTTAATACAAGTTATATTCTGCAATTTCTAATTGCATCACTTATAGCGGGGGTATAACTACGCAATAGCTTAAAGTTGCCAGGTGCACTGAAAGTTGCTCAAAAAGTCTAAAGTTACCGAGTTACTTGCGGACAGGGCTAGTCACTACTCTGCAGGAAAGATAATAAGAAGCTGCCAATTGATCAAATTCTATTTGCTTGCTTGAAGTGGAGTATTTGGTATACCACACGAACAGAATTTTTCTACTGCATACCCTTACCCTTCTATTTGATTGGGTCGATCAAACAGCTACTTCGCTCTGGTTATTCCACCATTAATCTCATATACCCCACCACATCATGCGCAAACAGCATGCTCACATGGGCATATTCCAGGTTAATCATTTGATTAAAATGGAAGTTGCCCAATGATTAAATTCGACAAGGGTGCTACTCATTTGTTTTGCAGTGTAGCCCTGTCCACAAGTTACTAAGCAACTATAGACTTTTTAAGCATCCTTTTAGCTTGTTGAGTAACTTTCAGTCCATCAGGCAACTAGCTTTTGAGGGTATTGTGTCTCGATAGTCATAGTCAATAGTTTTGCTATAGAGTTACAGAACACAAATAATGTCAAAATTATTGTTGGCCAACCTTTAGTGGTGGCATTAAGTTCATGTTGCTTTTATAGAAAGTGTCTGTAAGAAATATACGGTTGAAATAAGGTAAAAATTAGGTAAAATAAGGCTGAAATAAGGTAAAATTGTTGAAACACAGGCAGGCTGAGTTTTAAATGATATCTTGAGAGTACTATTTTTACAAGAAAATTTTGACCAAACTAGAAGCAAAACGAAAACACTTCCACTATACATGTTTCACCAAACCTGAAGATTCCTTCTCTTGTATCACAATTCCTTAATCTGCACCTCTTGCTGTTGAAAGTTTTAAGAAATTAAGAAACATTTAAGAAGCGTCTGAAGCTGGATTAGTCAAAATGTTAAGAAACATTGAGGCTGAAAACAGACCATTTACTTTTTATTAACACAATGTATATTAGGTCCAACATCTATTGAGTATGTAACGATTATGGAGTTCTTTGGTGGTGGCTTGTGTTTCAGGAAGTCCTCAAGCCTAGGCCTAAAGCAGAGACGACAATACAGAACGCTGCTTGATGCTTTTTCTCTTGATACAAATCGAAGACTAACCAGTATGAATTAAACACTCACTACATATGACAGCAACTGCACGCTACAATACATGACACGTCAAGATCAAACTACATGTTGACAGGACAACACATTGCCCGGAAAGGGTGTTTACTACACACAACAGGACTCCACAGGTACGCAAGACTTAAACACGCAACATGATAACTAAAGTGATACGAAATACAGCACAAAACTAAAACATCAAACTCAATACGTTACAAGTAGTGGATCATTTAATGTATATGATCGAAATTTAGTTAATTGTAATATAGGCGTAGAATGGCATACGGTTTTTCAGCCACATAGCTTATTACAAGCAGTTTCCTTGAAAAAGCAATGCGAGGAAAGTATCTGTTTGACTCAATACATTTTACAAGCTAGGGCTATACGTTTAATGACAATGAATGCAGGTATACCATATGCATGTATGCATGTATACATAATGAATGCATTTATACATAATAACCTTTAAGTTTAATGACTCTGAATGCATGTATAGCGAAGCATACTTATAATGGCTTTTTGGTAACTGAGCAACTTTTTAGCAACTTTGTCGAAAAGGATCAGCTTATGCCAAAATTTTAGCATCTTTTGGACGACTTTTAGAGATTTTGAGAGCAACTTTTCAGAACAATTTGAGCAACTTATGGACAGCTAGTACCAGCGAGAAAAACATTTCTATAGGTGTCAGTTTATTGAAAATTCTTTCGGGGACCACATGACACCCCTTTTTCACCGATCTTTCCCTTCCAAATCACCTGGTCTCTTTTCTACTCTTTCTGATTGCTGCTCATAACGAGGTTTGTATCAAAATGGCCCCCACCAAGAAAGGAAAGACTGATTCATTGTCAAGTCGATTTGGTGTAAAACTAAATGCTGAAAGTGTCATTAATATTGCCAAAGCTGTTTTTCTTGACCCGCAATACACGTGGGTTGTATCAGTAGCACTTCTTCTTACTGAAGTAGTCATCAATATTTTGGTTATTGAGAAAGTTAAATGTATGTATCAGCCCTTTTTGTGATTATCTGATCAGCCCAGACAGGAATCGGCGTATGTCGCGCCAGAAATCTATGGACCACCATAATTTCTAATAATAATGAATATAGTGATATAATTTATTTATAAGCTGGTGACTAAAAAGTAGCGATTGTGCTAATTAGAAGCAACAATGCAACACTAACTAAAAGAAGAAAGTAACAGAAAGGTCATCTACCAAATGTAAATGTGATCTAAATACAGATGTAATGTACTTATAAATGTAATTTGATTTCACCTAGCATTAAGCCAGGGTGCACTTCATGTAGATAAGCTTAGAGAAATTCTTTGACAAATGAAGGAAATGCCATGCTTCTTGGTGTATTGGCAACATGAAATTCCTATGCTGTGTGAAATTTTAACGGTATTGCCTATTGTTGACATGAAAGCATATACATTTTAATATATGATTTGCAGAAGTGCACCAAAAATATCCAGCATACTGCTATTCTCACCTTTTTATGTCAGCCCTATTGTGGTTTAGTATCAGAACACTGAGAAAAAATTTCCAGTCTAGGATCAATATGGAAAGCACTATGAGAAAGAAAGCACCTTCATCAGTAGATAGTATAAAACATTAAAATTTTACTATTCTATGATAGTTGATTGCAGGTTGCAGCTATAATCACCAATCAGTGTAAACTAGTGGTTTTGAATGCTAGTAAGGAATGATAATTTAATCCTATTTTTCCAGATACAGAAATAGATTGGGAAGCATATATGTCAGAGGTTGGAGGATTTCTAAATGGAACATACAATTATTATGAATTGAAGGGAGCAACTGGGCCTTTAGTGTAAGAAGATGTTACTTTGACTCCATATTTTTCTTCCGCCTTGCCATCCCTTGTTGTTGCTCCCACTTTTAATATCGGTATTTTCATGTATAGAAACCCAGAGTGGGGATAGCCATCAGAGTTTGGAAATACTGAGGCAAACATTGTGAAAATGTCCAATGACCCCCTTTGGTGAATGGAAAAATGGCAAATCAGTCAACACATTCATCAAGAAAGGGCGAACCTTGGTTAACATTCAACTTATGTGTGTTTTACTATATTATGGGTGTAAAACATAGGCAGGCACAATTTTGAACAAAAATACTAAATTTTCATAAATCTTTGCAAGGAAGTATGCAACACAATGGATATTGAGAATTACTAGGCTTTGCTAGGCATGTTGTCAGAACTATCCTAGGTCGAACTTATGTTTGTGTTCAAACAACACTAACCAAGGTTCAAATTAGGTTAAACTCACTTCTGACGATGGGTCACACCTAGCCCAACAATCAAATTTTGGGAATTCTCACCTTTGAGCTTCAACCCAAATAAATAAATGGTTTTGGCAAAACATGCATTTATTTTCTATTGGAAAAGCTTGCATTTTTGAAAAATTTTCCAGGGCTCTGCCCTTGGTTGACTCTGCTGCAAGTTCAGGATACCCCTAAACCCCAGTTTCCAAAATGTCTCATACCATGTATTTTCCTTATTTACACCCCTGAAGAGGTCACATTATAAGTTAATAGCTAGATCAATGTAGTTACTTAAGTTGTAACAAAATTGATTCAAGCATAAATGCCTGAATCAATTTTACTACAACTTAATGAAAAAAATTTTTATGTTATTACTTATATTTATGAAAATGTTATTACAAGTAATTGAGAAGATTGTTCCACAATGAGGAATAGCCCCCATGTGGTTCTTGTCAATGGCTTTGATGCTTTCTATTTTTTTCAGTTACCCAGCTGGATTTGTTTACATATTCAGTGTGCTTTTTTACCTTACATCACATGGAACTAACATCAAATTGGCCCAGTATATATTTGCAACCCTCTATTTGACCTTCCTTGTTACTGTGTTTTACCTGAATCACAAGAGCAAAATAGTAAGTTGCCACTCTTTATAGTATATGAAAAGTAATACTGATTGCAAGAAAGGTTATGGATGAATCCCAAAATTGTTCATGGTTCTCATATCTGAACAATAACTACACCTGGTATAGATTTAGATGGATGATTTGACATGGAATGACCTGAGGGACATTCTTGTCACTTATTTTGGATATTACTAAAAGTTGGAATTTAGCATCATGGTTGTCAGTTGATGAATGGCTATCCCTATTAATTTATCAATTGATGTTCTTCTGTTTTGTTATTTACACTTTGTATTATATTACTCTAGTTGCCGCCATATGTCCTATTCTTCATGTGTTGTGCATCATATCGTATTCACTCCATTTTCGTGCTGAGGCTTTTCAATGATCCAGTGGCTATGTTCCTGCTCTACTTGTCCCTTTGCTGCTTGTTAAATGACTATGGGAATACATCTTGTATCTTATTCAGGTATATCTAGCTTTTTGTGTGCCATTAAATGGAAAATGCTGTAATGTTAAATCACTTCATCTGTTCATAGATTGTGTTGATTCATGTGTATTCAGTGCCCTTTATTCCTTATTTGTTGTTGTTGCTATTCTCATATTATTAGCAAAAATAAATGCAATGAAGAGTATGCAAATATCTTTTAATATTGATCTCCTTGGTTGCCATACCATGAAACTCACAGTTGACATTTCCACAGTTCTCTTTAAAGAGAAAAATATTAATGTAGAAATTCAATTTCCTAATGAAGCACTAATTCGAGGATAAATGAATAGAATAACCCCAGAGAAATGCCAGTTCATGTTTTCACAAAATTTTACATTTTCAGAAAATTTTTCTTCCAATTGCAAATAAAAATGTCTAAATAACTAAATAGCTAATTACTACAAGCAATGTTCATTCATTAACTATTTTTTACTCTCACCATTTAGCATCCTTTTACCCACAGTCTTGCAGTTAGTGTGAAGATGAATATCTTTCTATTTTCGCCTGGACTTTTGCTTGTCCTGTTATTGAAATTTGGTTTGCCGCAAACAGTCATCAAAATTTCACTGTGTGCAAGTGTTCAGGTAATTCAGCTGTTTTTTTTCCAGTGTAGTTGTCCCTTGACAGCATATTGTTCATTTTTTAATTTCATTTTTATGTATAATTAATCTAACAGCAAAATAATAGGACAAATGTGCCCTAACAATACACTAAAATTAAGAACTAAACAAATCTATGTACAATAGATTGATTAAAGTGGAGCTCTCTAAGTACGTAGTGATGCTGGTTTTGTGGCAGTTAACTTAGTTTTGTATGAATAGTTTGTATCAATAGCAGGGCCTACAAATGTATACTATTGCCCACTAATTGTGGTATTTAGATAGTGGCCTTGATATCAAATATCTATCTTGAACATAGAGTCCAGCAAAGTGGGAGTTGTTGTTCTAGAACTGCTTGACACATAGAGTCTGTGTCTTTATGCTGCTGTGACTACTTTGTATCATTAAGTATCAAGTATCATTTAAATCTGGGAGCTTTTTTATGCCCCTGGAAAGCTTTTTTGGAGCCCAGCCTTATAGCCCTATTCATATGGCATAAGTTAATTTAAGCTTAGCCTTGGGTAGTTTATCTCCTTTGTGTTCCCACAGTAGTTTTCTGAAAACTCGTTTTAGCATCAATCAAGCTCGATCAATCTCCTACACTGTTTTGGCATTGGAGTGCTCACTGTGGGATGGGGTATGTACCCCTTGAGAACACTTTTTTTAGGGGTGAAAAGTGATATTTTAACATACCTACTCCTTGAAAGCAAAATGAACTCCATTGAAGCATTGCTCATACTTTTTAAAAAGAGTAAATATGTAAACCCGTGCATTTCTTTTAGTGCCACGATATGAGATTCGTCCTACGAACTTTTTCCACGATGTGACTCCATACATAAGAACTTCCAATATAAGGGAGAGAAGGAAACATATTTAATTTTTGGATATTCAAGGAATATTCAGGCAAAACCTTTCTCTGAATTGTATATCTTTAATGTGAATAATTGATCATTTTTGGAAGCTTGAATAATCGATCCAGTAGGAGTTGCGAGGCGAGTCTGGAGGTACTCGAGCTCTATTGAGAGCCTCTAATTTCAAGAAATGGTATCAATGAAGGGTGAACCTTGGTTAGCTTTCAACATATGCGTGTTTCACTATATCATAGGTGATAAGCATAGGCAGGCACAATTTTGAACGAAAATACTAAAATGATGGTCAATTTTTGCAAGGAAATATTCATTCTACAATGAATGCTAAGCTTTACTAGACATATGTTGCCAGAAGTATCCTAGGTCCAACTTATGTTTGTGTTCACACGAAACTAACTAAGGTTCAACGTAGATTCGACCCACTTCTTAAGATGGGTCACACATAGCCTAGGCGGAATCTAGTTTAACTCCATATTCACAAGACCAAGTCTGGCCTAGGCTGAAATTTGGTTTCATTTAGCCTAGCCTTGAATTGGGTTAATTTGCGTCGTTTGGCTTAGTCAAGCCTTATATCTGCAAACCTTTGGTTTTGTGGATTTACCCTGATCAATAGTACACATTTCATTCTGCTGCACGAGCAGTATACAATGTTATACCAATTTTCTATTGTCCGAGCTTGTTTTACTGCCAGAGCTTTTAGTATATATTCTGCTATTGTAATTGACTTGCAGTGTTCTATTATGAAATCGTACAGTGAGAAAATGTATTTTGTATTTTTCTTCTATTTCCAGCTGGTTCTTGGTCTTCCATTTCTATTAGCAAACCCCGTTGCATACATCGTGCGATCATTTGACCTTTCCCGGCAGTTTTTCTTCAAGTGGACCGTCAATTGGCGATTTCTACCAGAATCTTTGTTCCTCAACCGATACTTTCATCTATCGCTTTTGACTCTACACGCGGTGTTCCTCGCATTGTTTTGGTTCAAAAAATGGCCCAGGTTTGCTATTTTTCTCATTTCCCTTTATATATGCCCTTGAATTTGATCTAAGTAATTACCTCAAATCTTATTTTCCTTTTAAGTCGTCATGTGACAGTGACATGATTTCCACGATGCTATTAGAAGTTGACCTGCTTTTTCAATTATTCATTTGGCCTGAACATCAAAATATCGTTTGAGCAATCAGTTTTTCCACCTTTTATGCTCGAGTGGACGAGCTTTAGGATCTTCTACTAATGCATTTACCGATTTGTAACAATCTGTAGCTGAAATTGAGTTCTAAAAGAGACATTTAGGCACTGTTTTAGATTCTAGACGTAGCCATATATTTTGTTGTAGTTTCCTTCGATCTTATCTTGGAATATTTTTTGTTTTCCTGTTAGGCCAAAGCTTGGATGGCTCGTTCTGTTCAAAGAAGGTTCTGGTAAAGTTGATCTCCCGGCCTCCAGTATCCTTTCTTGGCATACTCGTTTTTTTATAAGAAAACCTCAATGTTGCCTGATCCTCAATTTTCTTAACTTTTCCCGAAATTGAGCCTAAGATTTTCTTAAATGTATCTTGCCTTTTACTGAAATAAACTGGCTAAAATGGTGTACACTCTCGTTATTACTATTGTGTACTAGAAGTGGAGTTCCATCATTAATATTTTGAGTGCAATAACGACGAAATATCGAGTTTTGGTCAATAAAAACACTTAATTTTGGAAATTGAGCCTCGTGATTTCTTAGGATTTTGACCATTTGAGCCTCATTTTCTTATAAACTTTTTCTTACAAAAAAACGTGTATCTTCTTTGGCTGCCTTTGTAACTTTGTATGATAAGGCAAAATCTGTAAGTTATAGCAGTCGCTTTTGATACTGTTAGCTTTCACTTAGCACTTGCTAGAAATGAAACGTATTTTTTCATCAAGGTCTCCGTCAGGGGGGTCGTGGCAATGTAGGGGGAGGGCCGAGTTCAATGATTTTCCGATAAAATTCGAAACCGTTGTCTTTACTAACAGCAAGAGTCCGAAAATTTTCTGACGAAGCATTAAAGTTTCCGAAAATCTGACGATATCGAAAAAATTGGGGGGCGTGATCCCCCTGCACCCCGGTCACGACGCCCTTGGTTTCCGTTTAGATACAAAATATTTTCGCAGCGTTTTTTATAAGGGATTTATTCGAAAACTCCTTTCTTGTGAAATTTCCTTTATGTTATTTGATCGCTTTTATTTAAAACTAAAGATATGTGCCCATTATAATTTTCCTATAGAAATTTGTAGGCTATGCTTTGTTATATGTACTTTCACTCCAGCGTCCCATTATTGCAGTATTTTCTCGGATTAAGGTAATGCCTCACTTTGGGTATTTATAGGGATGACATTTACATTCCGGCCAATCATTAGTTTTTAGACATCTTGCCTTTTCTATGCTGTTGTAGCTAATTCCTAGTTCTATCTTCCAAATTTGTCATACAGGGCAATACCAATGAGCCACCCTCACTTGCGGGAATGAGGTGTATTAAGATTTATTTTGTAGCAAGTGTATTATGAAACTTACAAAAACTTCCTCTATCACATTTTGCTCTTCTGAAAATGCGAACATCCTAATACTTTGGCATATTTTAAATCATAGATGTCGGTAGTGACTTTTGCACAGTAGGCTGGGACTACAACATTTGCAAAATCTGAAATTTCAGTACACCCTGAAAGTTTAATTTACTTTAGCTAGGTTAAATTTTAAGTATAACAAAAATGTTCAAGTCAATAGCTCAATATTTTGCAGCATTGTGCTTGTTAGAAATATGGTCATATGGGTGATTTCATTTTAATTCTTTCAGTTTAATACAAAAAAATGAAAGTACGCCGTTTTTGACAGGAAATTCGGCCCCAGACCCCAGACTTTGTGTAAATGTTGGTGTTTTTTGGTGTCGTTTGATTCACCTTGTCCGCGGACTCCCAACAAGCCATGAGCCACTTCCATACGTTGAGTTTTGACTGAATTATGCAATGTTTTCCATAATCATGATGTCCCAAACCACTTTGTCGTGCCTATCATGTTGTCCACTAAGTGTTTCCAGTGCCTGGTTTTGAGAGGCTGCAGGTTTGTCAGAAACATGTATTCAAAAGAATCGTTCTTTGTTATCCTTATCTTCGTTTAGAGATTCTTCAAGTTCTGTTCACCGCAAATTTTATTGGCATGTGCTTCTCACGCTCACTTCATTATCAGTTCTATGTGTGGTATTTCCATACATTGCCGTTTTTGCTGTGGATGACGGCGCTACCAACACCATTGAGGTAGGGGCATTGGCTTTGTTCATAATCATTTTAACGCCTTAGTGATAATTAACCCGTTACATCACACCTTTAGCAGGGAGAGAGGCTACGGTGATGTGTTGCAGTATTACATAATTTGTGTAGAGGGTTATATTTTCTTTACAAAAGAAAAAAGGTTATCAGAAAATGAGGCTCAAAGGGCCACAATCTCAGGAAAATCGTAAGAAAAGCACAAGGTGTCAAGGTCCATACTTCAGTTGAAGTTTAAAGGCAAATTATTAATTCGAGTTTGCAAGATTAATAAAGATAAATTAGTCCATTTTCGTCGGTATAGTTACAGCAGAGTAAGTACCATGGTAAAAGTTAAGAAAATCTATGCCTCAGTTTGGGGAAAAGTCAATGACATTGAGCCTGTAGCAAAACAGTAGTTTTCGTATGTGAAATACGTGTATGTTGCGGAGCGTTAAAAGAAAGAAGGGGAGGGAAGGAGGGAGGGAGAGTCTTAAAAACAGCATATTTGGCATCATGTAGGGCATAATTGACGCCGTGTGCTTGTGTGCAAACCGATCATTTTTTGGCAGTAGATGAAATTGCTTCTTAGCTTAAGTCGCTTCTCTTTTGAAGACCTGGTTAGCACGTCATTTGCTAATGGTACAGTCATAATTCATTCAAATTTCTGTCTAAATGCGAAGGAGAAATTTTTCGCTTCGATCCACTTAGAGATGTTAGCTTGAGAATTCGTAATACTTTTGAAATCGCAAGGAAGCTAGTCAGAAGGTCGGCCACACTGAAAGGTAGTTGGCCAGTTCTTCCGTGGCCTTTTCGTTTTTATTAAAAGTAGTTGTTAAAATGGTCAAACCGCCCCCCTCCCCAATGTAATGTGTCTCGGCACATCTCTGTGGACCACCATATCCCCATCTAAGTGAATTGCGTAAGCAATAGGAAAGAGGGAAAAAGTAAGCTTTATTGCAAGGTCTAAATTATGAATTTGATTGATTTGTTTAAAAGTAAATGCAACAAAAGTCTTGGAACACTTGCGTTATTTCTGCTGCTCATTTAGTAGTCTCCCCCTCTCCCCCTCAAAACAATGTTGTTAAATACAGTGTTGAAAGGTACAGAAAAAGCCGCTATGCTTGCAGACCCTTCTCTGACAAATAAACACTTAATCCAACATTGTTTTTGGGGGGAAGGGGATTTCCATCGCTCGACATGGATAAGAAAATCATTTTTATCAGAACTTATGCATTAATTAATTGGTGTTCCAAGTACTTTTGGCAGAGATTGTGTCTCGGCACATCTCTGTGGACCACCATATCCCCATGTATGGTAAAGTGAATTGCGTAAGCAATAGGAAAGAGGGAAAAAGTAAGCTTTATTGCAAGGTCTAAATTATGAATTTGATTGATTTGTTTAAAAGTAAATGCAACAAATTCCTTCTTTTAGGCTTCTAATTCTTGGTATGCTGGAAATGTGTTGGAATACCTATCCATCTACAATTGCCAGTTCATTGACTATGCACGGCTGTCATTTTACGATATTGGCTGCTCTATTCTTAGCTTCCAATGAAAAACCAAAAGAGTCCTAGTACATCGATATGATATTGATATTCTTGAAATGGATGTAGAAATAGAATATTGATATTCCAAAATTTGATGCAGCTGTAGAAATATTTCTTTTATCAAAAGTAGGCTATTCTATGATTGTATTGAGATGAAAATGTCTCTTTGCTTCAAACACATCTGCTCTTCCTTAATCGATTGTTTTTTAGCACAAATGGCAGTTGGAGATAACGCAATACAATAAAGGAGCAACTATATTCCAATGATTATATTTTTTTGCATATGTTTGGCTCAGATTTTCCATTTTTGACTTCTTCGGCTTGTTTCTCCATCGACTATTCTCACCTAATCCATGCTGGTCTGTGTTGAATATCAGTAGAGGATCGGAATTCCGAGTTGGGACGCTTCTTAAAGTATGAAATTGAAGAGATTAATTTTTTTCCCGTGGCATATATTGTAGTTGCTTACGTCAATGTTATGCGACACTCGTCTATTTTTAGAAGTGCCTCAACCTGGAATTCTGATCCTTTACTGCTTTTTTGTCATTTTAGCCATTAAAACTTTACGTTACCCTAATCCATAGATTGTTATGGGAAATTATCTGCCTGTGAAATAGCCAAATTTACGAAGTGAAACAACGTTAAAGGGGAAGTTCGGAAGAAACTAAAATTTGATATGTTTTAGAGCAGGGTTGTCCAACGCGTGGCCCGCAGGCCACACTGTGCCCTCCATATTGTCTGGTGTGGCCCGTATTGAGATTAAAGCTGTTAAAAATTACATGACGGTAAAAATTTCGATGCAATTACAAAATTACATAGCAATTATTTTGGTTGCAAACAGGGGTAGAAATTCATTGGGACAACCAAAGCACGTGCATTCAAGCGCTCGCGCATTTAGCAAGTACTGTTGCAGTGAACCCATGCCCAAACCTCTATCACGTGCCTGCCCCAAAGGTCAGAAGCCCAGGCCCAACCGCCATCTACCGCCATCGACACTCCACATTTGTCTAAAAATTCAAGATGGCTACATCCCACAATCCTAAAAAGCGAAGACGATTGACAGATAGCGGACTCTGTGGACGTAATAACAAAATATCAAGGACAATATTTATTATATAAGTGGCCCTCTGTCTATGACCTAAATATAGAAATGGCCCTCCGAGAAAAAAGGTTGGACAACCCTGTTTTGGAGAATGTCGTAAAACCCCATGACCTAAAGTGTTTTTGTTCTCACTTGCATACTTACGCAAGACAGAAGTTGTTATTGCACTGACGTCATCACGTGCAAAAAGAAATAAGCTGTGAACATTGTACCTATTTCTGTGACCCAAAAGCGGGCCAGAGGTATTACACAGGCATGAATACATCGAAATAGAACTGCAAATATATTTTTTGATTATTCTGAAAGTCGCTTGTGTTTCAAGTGGCTGAGTAAAACAAGGGGATATCAAAAGAAAGTGACATTAAAGTTAGGGAATCGGACGACACAAGAATGCCTGAGAGATTAAAGCCGTTGTATATGAAAACTACGTAGTACCTTCAACTTTGGAAAGTTGATCTATTAACAGAGTCGGAAAGCTTCATTGGCAGTAGAAATGAATAAGAAGGAATGGCAACAATTACTAGTGTGAAGCTGGGAAGAAATGTTGCCTGATGGAAATGTATACGGAAAGTTTGGGCTTTAAAGGTACAATTGAGATTCCTGAGCATTTGTTTACAGTTGATAATTCCGACTGATATTTTCAACATGAGATTTTGAATTTTCTCCAAATACGGATCCAAAGCGGTTCCTTATGCTTGACGGTTCTAAGGGGGGTCAAGGGACCACGCCCCTAGAAGTTGTTTTGACCCCTTCGTTGGCCCCGTACTTTTGTAGAAAGGTATAAAAGTTTGAATTTGGACTATATTGTGTACTGCAAATAGTCGCGACAGAGGAAGGTGTACAAATAATGAAAATGATACTTCTGGACTGCTATGTAATATATACTGTATGATAGCGTATATATGATTTGTATTGTACATATAAACTTAAGTCGGTGAATCCGTAATTTCGTCAATCGTAAGTAATGTCTCTATTATGTCCTGTTGCTGTTGCGTGTGCATCCGTACCCTGTAGTTATGATTTTAGTTAAGTGTAGTAGCATTAGAAGAATCATGCAGTTGAAACTCAGAGCTGAAACAATAAGGATGTGTTTCATACGAATTCTACGTTAAAGCTACTATACTTTGACTTTACTGGATTTGTCAGAGCTAAGAAAGTCTTTAAATTAACATGCATTTTAAGCTCGACAATTTGCACATAAATTATTTTGTATGAAAATTTGGTTGCTTTTCACGAGTAGCTAACAATTGCCTATTTCTAACGTTTACATGAAGAATTGTTACTTCCCAACAATACTTATGTGCTAAACATTTGTTGGGAAATAACCCGCACTCAGCTAGTTCGAGGAGGTAAAGTTGAACCGAAGAATGAGTCAACTCAAAACACAACTCTTTACTTGTAATTTCGTTTCATAACACTCTATTTCATAATACACTCACTCGGCTACCGTCAAGACGCAACTGACTCGATTTTACAAAATACATGCGTATATAATTCTATCCTTTACGTACAATCAATTAGCAAATGAATGAACATAACAAAAAAAACAAAAAAGCAATAGTGCTTTTAAATTAAGTCCGATGCCTAGATATTCGCTTTAACCGCTTGCGCAAAAGAACCGCAAGCTACTTACGTAAAACATTTGGCACGAAAACAACACAAGAATTCTAAAAAATATCTGCAAATAAATTCTCGCAACGAATGAATGAATGACTGCTGAATTATACATTAATTAAGTTCTACGTGCGTATAGAAAGTCCCCACAACATTTGAACTTAAAAATTCTTGCCAAGAACGTCTTTAGAAAGTTTTAATACTGGGCAGGAAAAAGTTTTCTTACATTGTAGCAATATGTACAAAGTAATTATTTAGAGGCATGAGTGGCTTTCTCTATGATTAAATGGAGTATTTCAAAAAGCGAACGTCGGATAAGATCGTAGTTGAAATTTTGTGAATCCTTAAAAGTCACCATTTTTAAATACAAGCGACTTTCAAAATAATTAAAACATATTTGCAGTTCTATTTTGATGTATTTATGCCTTCTGCAATACCTCTGGCCCACCGTTAGGTCACAGAAATAGGTAAAATATTCCCAAATTACATTGCAAAACATAGAAACTCAGTGTCTTTCTGCATGTGATGACGTCAGAGAAACAATAACTTCTGCCTTGCGAAGAGGCGAGAGTGACGGCGTAGCACGAGATCGATGTTGATGAGAAGCAACTGGGACTATCAGCAGAAGTATGTAAGTGAGAACAAAAACACTTTAGATCATGGGGTTTTACGACATTCTCTACAACATATCAAATTTTAGTTTTTACCCGAACTTCCCCTTTAAGCATAAAATTCGATTAATTTTTTTACAGAGCGTTGTTGATGTTCAGAGTTCCCACGCCTCCTAGAAACCAAAAAATATCCTAGAAAAGGAGAACTATCATAAAATTTTTATAAAACCCTCGAATCACTGGAATATTTTGCTGCTCTCCTAAAGTTCTCCTAAATTTCTCCTAAATGTTTCATAAGTTGAATTTCTTTTCAGCAGTTATGTTGTTCATCAAATTATTTTGTGATAGTTTTTCAAAATAAAAATGGTCAAATCATCATTTCTCTCAAATTCTACCGTGAATTTATTATTTTTTGAATAGACATAATGACTTTTTCTTCTATGCCAAACGTATGATGGCCATTTACCCTATTTATATCATGCCATCTGAGTGACCTTTTATCCGTTATTTTCCCAAAGATAGCCCAATGCTTACCGAATCTTTCTGACATCTGCATAACTTCCTAAAAGATGGGCGAAGAAATCTCCAAAATTCTCCTGAGTATCCTAAAAGAATTTATGACAAAATGAATGGGAATCCTAATATTATATTGGCTGTCCTCTAACAGTTTGACTTCTGCTATTTACAAAGGTTTGCTTATTTCAGGTGTGCATGGAGCTTTTCACTTTCCTCTAACGTGCATATGCAAAGCATTGGAACTCAAGAATGTTTGCTACCAAAACGTTAAGAAAGTTTTGATATTGGAATCGTAAAATAGTTAAGAAAGTTTCAGTAGTTTGCCAGAAGAAGATGTTCTTACACAGTAAAGAACGTTTAGTGTATTAGCAATTTCGTAGGCAGCGTGTAACGAGAATAGTGTGAGAATGTGTGTGGAATTGTGATCGTAACTCTCAGTGTCAGTTGGGTGTGTCGTCACAGTGATAGTTGAGTTTGTATTATGTGTACAGTCAGTTATGTGTCAAGTCTGCTGTGCTAGTGTCATAGGGTAACAAAAGAATCAGCATATGTTAATCAGGGAGTTCATCGATTAAAGTAGATACTAGGGGACCAAGCTTTTGTATTTCCCCAGGGACTAGGCCCCCTTGCCTCCCCCCACAAATGCCTTTATATTGAACCATATGAAAGAACCCATAAACGTTACAGGTGGAATGTTTTGATAGAAAAGATAAAAGATATCACCCAAAGTTGGTTTGAGTAAGGTTTGAAGACCCTTGGAAGGCAGAGGTGCTGCTATTGTCGAATCTTTTGTCAATATCCAATCTCTTTGGAAATTTTCGTTTAGAATTACTATTTTGTCTACCAATGTATTTTGATAAACTTTTCTGCGCTCAGAAGACCTAGGAGTGTGCTGATATAAGAAACTGGATATTTATAGTACATGAAGATTGCCTTCTTTAAGTGCAGCCGCATTTCTTTGACGATTGTGTTGAATCAATCCTTGGGGAGCAATATAGGCTTATTCTGTTATTGTTCGTATGGAAAACTTTGCTTCAAACTCATTGCTCAAGCCTTGGTTCTCACCATTGCGAGGCTTTTCCTTAAGCAGTTGAACTCGAGTTGTTCTCCTTCGCAGTTATGCAGCTAGCAGGTAACATGTGTGATCACCAATAAATAAACCAGTACCTGATGCTCTAAGGTACTGGTGGTTGCAAGCTATTCTACATCCTAGAGAGACTTGCAATTTGAGCAGAGCATTAACTGAAACAGGTATGAGCAAAAGGTCATAATAGCGCAATGGAAGAATGAGAGATGAAGCAGTAGAAAGATTGTTTAGACACAAAATATAAAGATATACTGGAGTTTCACTATTTAAACAAAGCAGTTTAGGGTTTTTTACTTGTTAAGTAGAATATATTTTGGTATGTGGGGCATTTACTTAGCTTTCATCTACGCATCTGCCATTTTGAGCTGCTTAGGCAGAGCAAAGGCCAAACGGAACGATTATTTTGCTGCAATAGTACACATGGAACCTTTAGTCAGAAGGGAGCAGGCATTGACAGAGAATTTTCTAGACGTTATTAGAACTGAAGAAGCTAAGTTGAATAAACTGGAAAAGGAGATTGATGAAATCGAAAGGGTTCTTCCAAAACCAGGTTATACATCCGCAGAAATGACTAAATTTATAGGTAACTCTGTAAACGCATTGAAGTTGATTCAAAGATTTGTACATCTTTGGCCGACAATTACTACAACATATAATGGAGAGAATTCAACGCTACGTGAGTATTTTTTGCATTAAGAATACGATGCTCGATTTTTTCATGAAGTTATTCGTCTTATTATGCTAGCTTCAGCTTTATGTGAAATATTTGAAGAAAATACTTTAAAGGTTAGCCTTCAAACCACAATACCATGTTCAGTTTTTGCAATCTGTGTACTTCATTATTTACACTTCATTGCTAGGTCTGCACCAATAACTTCACAAATACTTCGATTTGCCTTCAGTAATTTCAAATATGCTAAACAGAAAGATAAGAGGGAACATTTTTAAAGTGAATAATAGTCTTCACCAGGATGACAGTTTCTTTGCAAAGAATTCCTTTTATTCAGAATTTTGCATGTACCATCATTGCGAATAACCTCAACTTTCTTAGAAAGCCAGAAGAAATTGAAGCGATTGCTTACCGCCTACCAGAGAGATTCACCAGGCGAAAGTGACATCAAAGGAGCAATTGATGCAATATTTCGTCTGCAAGACCTCTACAAAATTTCACCCAAGTCATTTGCTGATGGCCTAGGCCCACGCTCTCATCGTTTGATTATTGAAGAAATTTTTGAGCTTGGTTTTATAGCTTTAGGTAAGTAGCTATTGCAATTAAAACGAATGAAAATAATCCCATTCTATTTTGATTTAGCAAAATCCTGGCAATCTCTATCATCTGCGTGGTGGAGCCCATTGCTATTACCGTTAAGATGGACTTTTGAGTGCTTTTTGAGAAACAGTTTTACATCGGTGAATATCATCTTGAGCACTTTTTACAATGGAGTGTATATCGGTTTTTGCAGTTATCTCATTTACTTCAATACTTATTCAATGCACTTCTTTAAATTTTCACAAACAGCCATCGTTTAATGTTCCCCTCTATAACTTATCCGAGTTCCATATTTTGAAAAATAGCCTAGAACTGTCACGTCAACACAAGCTTATAAAATAGTGCACTAAAAGGAAAGTAATATCGAGTTTTTATTGGTGAGAAGGGAGTTTGGTATCGTGTAAATTATGTTAATTTGAGTTACCCCATTTTTCAAGTGCAATGCGTGGTAAAGTTAGTCATGAACTGGAGAGAATTTTTTATCTGAAGACAGATCAATAGCTATTTAGCAGTTAACCCCTTTACTGTGGTCGAACAAAAAGCCGCCAACGCCTTGTCCATTCCAAGTGAACTTTCATTTGGAATACGTTTGGCACAGAACTATGGTGACAATGATGAAGTTGATAAATTGATGATTCAACCACTGTACTTTTAGCAGAGCAGTAGTTTTGCTTGTAAAACTTACTCTGCAGAAAATTCAGGGTTCGTGCTATGGTGAGTAGAGAAGATGTAAGAACTTTTTGAGGAGTTTTTATGGACAACAATACAATTTCTAAGGAGTATTGTTTGTTTCTTTGACAAAACGCAAGCCGTTTTTATATAAATTTGTCGCTGAAAATCCTCTCCCTCAAGAATACCTACAGTGTCTACAGAAACAAGGAGTTTTAAGGAGCTTTTCCTAAAGTGGACTAATTTAAAAAGTTCTTAAGCGTCCTTTAAAATGTAATTCAATTTTAAGGAATTTTTAAGGAGTTTATGAAGTAACACGAGCACTGAAATTGCTGGACATACAGTTTTAAGCCTCACTGTATGTAATTAATTAGCAAAAAGTGTACATGATTTTGATTTAAAATCTTAGGCTTTCAAAATCGTAACTCAGATATGACAGTAGAAATAGAATTCCAGGAATGTCAATGTACCACAAATACGATAGTTTTCTTGCATTGTCAATAGGCGTTATTGTATGTTGCCAGCAACTGCGTATAATTCTCATGCTAGTGTTCATCATCATTGTTCCAAAGGTGCTGAGGATTATTGGCATGCGCGGACTTGGCTGAGGGAAGCGTATGAGAGATTTCATCCAGATGCAAGACAAGTTGGCTTTGTAGACAAAGCGAGTCTTTTGGAATATCTGGCGTGGTCCGAATATAAGGTACTAGAACTATGTTATCCATAAATACTATGACGTTATGTGTTGTATCCTGCATTGATTAGATTACTAGAAGATTTGCTTTCTAATGGAGAGCTTTCTCTTTTAAGACAGGAAATATTGAGCAGGCAATTGAGTTAACAGAAAAAGTTCTAGAACTTGGTTGGTTACTTTGTTTTCATTCATTTCATTTACCGTTGTTGTCTATATTTGTCCTTTATATGTATATATTACTCTCTTTGTCGATTATTCATCGGATTTTTCCACTTAGAAAGCGTAATTGGCATGCAGTCAATCAAAATTAACCTTTTCGTGGTAGTAGTAGAGACTAAATGATGGATCATTCATGTACAGTCATTGCTTTAATTTGCATATTATCATTAATTCCTTCAAGACCCTACCAGTGAATCTGCAAACACAAACATTCAATTCTTTGAAGAAGATTACGCTAAGAAACAAGCAGACCCGTCATCCTTTAAACCTTATGAGCCTCCGAAAATGAACTGGACAGACAAATATGAGTCACTTTGCAACAACCAGGAGAAGATGGTTAGTTAAATTCCATTTTAACCATAAATAAATAACATATATGCTCGTATGTGTATATCAATGCTTCTGTGTATGCATATATGTAGCGCAGTGATTCTTAGCCTGGTTTCGATCAAGCCCCAGGGTTTCGGTGAGTCAATTTCAGGGGTTCGGTAGTAAATGTTAATTATATTTTTCATTTTGTATGACATTCGTGCTTTGTTGGTCTTGTTCCTTGAACACTTTGGTTCTGTGTACAAATGATGTATGGTAAATGTTTGCACTAATACAGTATATTGTTATACGCATATGTTTTGAATTGGAAGAAAAATAAGCACATTTTATTTTCCCAGCTACAATGGGTTCGATGAATGCGTTATGAAGCTGGTAGGGTTCAGTACTTCTAACAAGGTTAAGAACGAAACATGTAACGTCTATGAGTGTTGTTTGCATGTCGGATGCTGTTAGAGATAGGGGGGTGGGTATGGGGATGTTATACCACCAAATTTCCAATTTTTATTCGCTATGTCACTATTCCATTCCGTAGCATGGCATTTCAGTTCGGTGATACAAGTTTGACAAAGCTAGATCTGTACAAGATCACAAGACTGTTGTTTTCGAACATGTAATGGAGAATAGTCTTGAAAACCACCTTTTTGAAGCTCATAAAAAGCGGGATTTAGATCTCCACCATTTGTGTGCCAGGATCAGGTCAAAACAGAGTTAATTAAGTCTCCTTGTATACTTTGAACGAAACAGCGATAATATTTTAGTCATTAAAGTTGGTTGGAACTACAAATAGGGGCTTTCTCTTTCAAATTATGCTACCTAGCAACGATAAAACATAGACCCGAGAAGTTGTTAATCTCAGCTCTTGTAGAAGTTTCATTCGCTGTAAGCCTACACTTCTTTTCGCAGGATCCAGAGGTGGAAAAGAAGCTATTCTGCAGATATGAAGCTCCTAGTCCTCTATTTATACTACAGCCTGTAAAAACTGAACAAGCACTCCTACACCCAGAAATAAAAATCTTCCACGACTTTTTGAGTGACTACGAGATCGTTTATTTGGAGAATCTAGCAAAAAATAAGGTATGGCCACATATAAATGATACAATGCTGTATGCACAATTATGTTATCGACATAGCATTGACTTAAATTCTGCAACATTTGTACAAGCCTATCTTATCGGTGTCAAGCGAATCACTACATTTGCATGTTCATTGTGCACCGGAAAATGTAAATATTCATGATCCTTAAGTAGTTATATTGATATTTCAGCTTAAAAGGGCGACAGTTCATCATCCTGTAACCGGTGTCCTTATATATTCTGATTATCGCATCAGTAAGAGGTATGTAACTGGCCTATTAAAACACTGTTATTCACTGGCTCTATGATCAGTGCGCATGCTTACTTGCTTCTCAACACGGCATTCTACTCTGGAATTAAAATCGTGTGATATTTCTCCCCGCTTCTATGATAACCCATCCATTCTCTCTCCGGTCTTCATATGAAAACAATAATGTAATTCTTTAGTTTTTATTTGCATCTGTTTGCTCGTTTCATCAGACATAAGAATAGTTGCAAATTAAAGTATATCTCACAGCAACAGGAATAGTTTATGCTTGTTATCAGTGTTGTTATTGAACAACTTAATCGAAACATGTACTAACACTCTTTCCTTATTATCCTACTATCTTTAGCTGCTGGATAAGGGAAGACGAAGATGTAGTTGTTTCAAAGCTTTACCGACGTGTGCAGCATTTGACTGGCCTCGACATGATGTTCTCTGAGCCACTTCAAATAAATAACTATGGTATTGGTGGGCACTATGAGCCTCACTTTGATCATGCACCGGTACCAGGAATACAATATTTCAAATAGAATAACTCTGAATACAGCAACAAGCAATATTGTTTGGGCATTTATATATATATATATATATATATATATATATATATATATATATATATATATATATATATATATATATATATATATATATATATATATATATATATATATATATTTATTTATGTGTGTGTGTGTGTGTATGTGTGTGTTTGTGCGTTGTTAATCTTCTTTCAAGTAGAACAGTGTCCCAATTGTGCCAACAATGAAAAGCAGCCTATATTTTTCGTCGACACTTGAAAATGCTATGTATTGATGCTTTTGTTTGAATGAAGAGAGTCGTTCAGACTATTCGTTCGAGTAGCATTCTTTAGGAAAAGAATTAATACTGAAAATATTTGCATTATGAACACAGAATGGTAAATTTTGCATACTTTTCATGAGAATGGTTTTGATTGTTATAAGAAATCTTATTTAGTGGAAAGCCATGTAGTGAAATAAAAAGTAATATGCTCATTTTAATTCCAGTCGACCTACGCAAACCCATTTAGCCACAAATGGAGGAATAGAATTGCTACAGCTTTACTCTATGTAAGTATATAATGCTAGTCAAGGCTCCTAAATCTACTTAACTATTTTCTCTGCTACCATTAGTTGTACTCTTCCTGTGTTTGCTGTTTGGAGCCTTCTTTTTGCTTTCATAATTGTAGTAGCATCGCGTGCGATAGTTCAGTTACAATCGACTTCCCTTTGATGTATTTAGTCTTATGAGCTTAAGCAGAGTGTAGTGGATATGGAATAACGAGGCTGTAGATATCCTGCAGAAAAATGCGCTTGTGGAAAGAAATCAAGAGCTTTCTCGGAGACGAAAAGTCCCTTGTAGTTTTCTCTTAATAGCCTATACAACTCCCGCGATACTGGATTATCATCTTTATCAGTGGAGGTTTTAGGGACTATGAGACCTGAGGCCGGAATCACCTTGGGGACCCTTGTTTGACACTGTTTTGTTAGCCAAGATTATTCTTCAAGTTAGTTTTCATTAAAATTGTTGACTGAAAACTGTGCCTTGCATTTTCATATTAGAGCTACACATGAATAAAAAACACAGGGTGTATTCAAAAGTTTCACTGTAATTTCTTTTCTATTCTGTCTTAGGCGTGGGCCCCTTTTTGGGTTGCAAAAGATGTGGGACCTAGGACCCAGTCCCCTGCCCTCCCTTATAACCTCTACTGATCATTGTTAAATCCGAGATATACGTTTTTACTATAAGAAAATAGTTCTTGGCTTCATAAAAAGTTAAAAAGAGTTCAGTGCTAATTTGTTAGACTTGAGAAAGCTTTTTAGTGTTCATATAGTTGAAATTCGACTTGTTTGCGTAAAAAATGTCATTTATGTGATATGGGCTGCCCTCTAACAGTTTAACTTCTGTTATTTACTAAGACTTATCATCATTTCAAGTATGCATAGATCTTTTTCCCTTTCCAGTAATGTGAATGCTTAAGACATTAGAACTCAAAACTTTTTGCTAAATAAGTCTAAAAAAGGTTTTGTTACAGGAATCGTGAAAAAGTTAAGAAAGTTTCAGCACTCGGCCAAAAAAATTTTCTTATAAAGGATGTATATTTTGTTTTATGTACTTTTGTTATGGTTTCATTTTCCGGTTTCATATTAGTTAACGTCTTTGAATATGACTGAGATAATTCAGTATGTGTCATTTGCCTGCTTTGAGATTACTCTTTGACACCAAATAGTATGAGGGGTATAACATTTTGATAAAACTGACATAAATTGGGGTTGCTAATCAATAGAAGTGAGTAGAGTTTTCCATAATCAATGTTACAAGGAGGTTGTTAATAGTTGGAGGATCAATGATCAATAGACAGTACGGGATCCAAGCATGTCAAATTTATTGCAGTTAGTTTATGCCAACAGTTTTTATTACCAAATAGGTCTTACTTACTGTAAGGACGTCTCCACAAGTGTTTACATATCCTTGTTTCTATGTGTGTTGTATTTTTTACTTCCTTACTTGTTATCATTGATTTACGTCTACAAAGCCAATATATTTTAATTGTTACATGATTTATTTTTGAGCATCCCTAATTGACACAGGAATATTCCTCAAATTTCAAAGGTGTGGGGTGAGGGGGTAGTAGCACTTCTACGTATTCTACTTCAGCAAGCATCTGACTCAGGGTAAACTGTACTTTTGAAGTATATCGTTCTTCGTTGTCCTTTAAATTTCAGATGTCTGATGTTTTGCAAGGAGGTAACACCGTCTTTGTATCCGCCGGTAGAGGTGCAATAACGAAACCACAGAAGGTAAGGTATATCCTAGCTTGCAGTGAGCGCCTAGAAAATAGCTGCCCTTTATATCAAGGAACGCAGTATTTTCATTCAGATGAATTTCCCAATCCAGATCTTTTTGCACTACTTTAGCTGACTGGTTTAACGATCAATGAAAGTGGTTGAATTCTAGAACTAGTAAATGAATAATTTAAAAAAGCAATAATGGAATCAATGAAGATTGAAATGCATGAATAGATTCAGGAAATGGTGAATCCGTGTAGAACAGCAAAAATAGATAGTGTTAACAATCCTGTAGTCAATAGGGAGGTCCAGATCCACTGCGAGTACGAGTTAACCCCCCCCCCCCGCGTAGCTCAACACTCGAACTCGTACTCACACTGTATCTGAACCTTCCTAATAGTAACATATTACCTACCTCATGGTAAGTGAACTTTGATGTTTATCAAATTGGTGTAGTCACATTCTCATGTTCCGTACTTGCAGTGTCCGTTGGAAATTGTAGAACCTAGCCAAGTGCCTGAATTAATATGTGAACGACTTTCGCACATTTTGTTAAGCATACATAGCATGCATTTACAGCTACAATAAAGCTATTGATTTTTTAGGGAGATTTGGTATTCTGGTACAATTTGAAAAAGTCAGGAGAAGGTGATGACAGTACAAGACACGCAGCTTGCCCCGTTGTGCTAGGGACAAAGTGGGGTAAGTTTCAACTTGTAATCTTCCTACTTTAACAGCTACGCCATATGCTGGATTGAAAGCCTTACTGATTAATATATCTAAGCTTGGTTTCATGACTTTTTCAGTCCATTTTACTGAATGTATCTATGTATAACAAATTTATAATTTGGCTCTAGCCGCTAGCAGCCACTGTTTTTTTAGCACGATGTTAACAATACTTTAGACTATGGACTGTAAATTACAATTTTGTCATTTACAGTCCATAATCAAAAGCATTTTCGTGGGTTGATCAAAGTGCAAAGTTGAAGATAAAACTTGGAAAGAATAAACTTTAACTGTACACGAAAAAAATTGAACACTCTAAAGTGCGTAATAAACAGGGGTTGGAAAAATTTCCGAAGTTTAATAAACGGCGGGAGGTCAAAATATACGAGGTCTGGAATTTGAAAAACGGCCTAAAGTGATTATAAAGCGATTGGAAGAGCATCTACTCGTTGTAATAAAACAAAAACATTCAAATGGTTTAAAGTAGGATTCGGACGATTAAAACAGACTATTTTACCCTGAAAAATAGCCGTGCATAGTAATAGCTAAGAAAACAAGTAAAGCGACGAGTTAATAAACAACTTTATTTTCTTTAAAATCAATGAACGGGGGTTCTAATAAGGAAAAATGTTGAAAAAGTAATAAGCAGGGGTGATACTTTGGCACTTGAGAGTATTTCTATCATGCCTACTGATAATTTAGAGGTCTGATGGGCAGAATTTAAAACAATGTTGTCTTCTGTTTTAGTGGCAAACTTTTGGATACATGAGTACGGACAAGAGTTTAAGAGGCGGTGTGGACTGACAAAGGAAGAGTAAATTTGAAAATGGGAAAAATAGTGCTTTACTGAATATTGTTTTATCAAAGGATGTATCTCTATTTGTATTTGTAAATAGCTTCTATTATAAGAGGGATCACTTTGCAGACAAACAGCAACAATTATCTGAGATACATATGCTGTGAAGAGAATGTATTGCTTCCTTTTGCATTTGTCTGTAAATTATAATTTACTTGTAGTAATCAACAAACAAAGTTATCAGGGACTAAATTTAGAAAATATACACAGAATAACCGAACAGAGCTGTAATTGCGAGGTTTTGGTACCATTTTGATTTACCAATGTATATGGTAATAGTGTCTGTACTCAGGCTCTCAGTTTGTACTCTTGGATGCCTAATAGAAGGGGGGGGGGGTGGAATAACTGGGATTTCAGGAAACCCCAAAGGCCTAACATGTGGGAAATTGGAATAAAAGGGGGGTTGACCAATATGAAACATTTTATAGAAAAGGGAATTGGTTCTTTTCACAAATTTTATCGAAGTAATGTTTGACAATTTCACAGAATTAAATAGCATCAAATAATACAACAGCTATGATCAACCTGATCTTAATGATAGGATTTACTTCTAAAAAAGTAAAAGGTGGGGGGGGGAGCTGGAACAAGATTTTCTTGGGAGATCAGATCAATGTTGGACAAATTAATAGGTGAGGGTGTCTATTAGACACTCAAGAGTATTTAGCATAACTTTAGCATATTAAAAGTTTCCAAAACAATATTAAACAGACCTCATGATCAATGACACACAGAGTGGAGACATGATTGGGAGGTATAAATGGAACTTTCTTTATAGACATTCAATACAACTATTTTGCTTTATCTAAGCAGCAGAAAGCAAATACATTTGTATATGACTGTGTGAAGCCATAATGTACTATTTACTCATACAAAGCATATAGTCATAAATTATTCATTAAATCTAGTAATATAAACAATTTCATTATATTAGATGAATTTTGGGACAAAATGTAGATTGCAAAACTCCAATTTCAAGCTAATTAATTATACATATTCCTTGGAATACAAATCAAAATACACTGTGTTTTTTCAAAGGTATTTTCCAGATTCCTATCTGGATAAGGAAGAGGAGAAACCCAAATAGACAATTTGCCATGCTTAAGCTGCATCATCTGCTACAAAAAGGCTCTCATTCTGCATCTGAATAGTAAATTCTCATGAAAATCTCTGTACCATGAAGAAAAAGCTCATGGATGTCACTCTATGCAACACCTTAAACTCCACTGAGTCTCCAACATGACAATCTTTCTATTGGATGTTAGCAATCCAATATTTTTGCAGTTTCTTTTATCAACACTTTTGCAATAGTTTCTGTGAATGCTCTTGAAACATTTGCACCTGTTTTTGCAGATACCTCATATCTTTCTACATCTTTGAGCTCTGCAATTTCATTTATATCATCCTCTGTTACCTCTTTATTCTCCAAATCAGCTTTGTTGAGAAGCAATACCACATAAGGATCATAAATCTTATTCACAACATCCCTGAGCCAGTATTGCAAAGCATGCAATGATTCCACATTGCTAATATCAGCAACTGGAATTATAATCACAGCATCCTTGTAGTACAATTTTGTTGCTCTTGCTAACTGCTCTTGTCCACCAATGTCCCATATTTGTAGCCCTACAGCCAACTGATCACTTTCAAGCTTGCTTGAAAGGCTCAATGTGCTGAATCCCAAATCTGCACCAATGGTTTGCAAATAGGATGGGGAGAACTGGTCATAGAGTAGCCTATGGAAAATACTGGTCTTCCCAACATTGACATCTCCCAGGAGAAGAACTTTTGTAGCTACCCTGTAAGTGTGCACAGAATTAGAGTCAATTGAAACTTGCTGACTGAAACTAAACTTTCCTGGAACAATTGAGGATCTGCCATCTCCAGAACTGAGAAACAGCTTTGCTAGTTCTTGCACCCTCTCTATGCAGTCTTCTGGGAGCTCTTCGAGAATCTGACGCAGAGCGACTACATGCATACTTGAAGATGATGTGGCATGGCTGAGCCTGGCACCCCCCCTTGTAGACCTTAGAGATGAAGATGTTGCAGTACGATCAATACTTGAAGTAAATCTCCCACTTGAGTAACTTGACACGTAAGATACCCTACGCTGTAGTGATCTGCCCTTCTTCACAAGCAACACTATACACAGGCCAATGAGAAGAAAAAGAAGAGCTTCAATGATAATAGTAAACGGCAAACGGTATTTCTCTGCTTTTTTCATATACTGCGATATCTCGGGTATAGAGCCATACCAAAATAATGGCACTAGAACGCCGACAGTCAAAAGGATTAAAATCAGACAAAAACATAGAACAGTTGTTACGCATTTGCGTTTCAAGTAGGTTTGGCTTGCAGTACTCCTGCTGAAGTCACCTGCGCTACCATGGCTAACTTCTATCGCTTTTTCTGCTTGCTGCATCTCTGATTTAACCCTTTCCGTCTGACGCACAATTATCTGTAATTGATTTGACTTTCTCCAAAAGCACAACCATCGACTTTGCACCTTACGCATGCTTTCAACGATAATTGAAGGGCGTATTGTGACCACTTGAGAAATTTCCAAAGGGATTATATTCGGTTTTAGAATGCATTCATAACATCACTTTTAATAAAGTCAAGATAAGACATCGCATGAAACGCCTTAGCATTCAATCTCTGAGCTCTACCTTCTTCTTTCTTCCCCTTCCTTCCTGAACAGTGTGATTTCCCCCACAACCGCGATTCCATTTCTTAAGACTCTTGAAATAGAGGTACGAAGTTGAAGTGGATGATTTCAGGCTTCATCTCAAGATTACCTGTCTGGCATAGAATCACAGTTCTGGTAAGTAAAATGATTAGCAATCCATTCAAGGACGTACATCAACGACGACTTTTGGAGGGGTGAAAGGCTCATAAGCACGTTGGCCATGAATGACAAATCCGCTGTAGAATTCTTTACAAATACCCAGGGGCCGCCGAGAGGCTTCAGAACCCCCGGGGCAAAGGAGAAACCCGAAGCCCCCCGAGAGCTAGGCGTGAATCTAGAGGAAATCATTGGGGGAATGCATCTGGACATAAGACCCCCAGAAAAAGTTCTAAAACCATGCCCTGTACTTTCGCTTAGAATGCATCTCCAAGTAAACCAGCCTTGCTAGTAATGGCTAAAATGGGTTTCACTTCTTTGTTTATCATGTTGAATTTGAATTCCATCTTTAACATTGTGAATGTAAGAATGATGTATTACTGATTTTTGACCAATAAAAACACTTAATTTTTAGGAAATTAAGCTTTGAGACTTTCTTAAAAGTTTGGCCATTTGAGCCACATTTTCTTATATTTTTCTTATAAAAAAGTGTGTAGTCAAGTTGGTACCCTTTCCAAGTTTAGAGAGGGCTAATTTTACTATTTGCAAAATCCTCATAGAGCTAAAAATTTGTGATATTTCCCCACATTTGCTTGTAACTTAGCAGCCCAGAATTTACAAATACTTTACAGACTTTTGAAAGAATAGGTCTTGTAGTTGGTCAAATTAAAAATTCATTATATGAGATAGGTGGAAGGTAACTCTATTTGTCTCTTTAAAAAATCAAAATTGAAAAAAATGTTGAAAATAGCTTTTGAACAGTGGTGGCACCAGAGAAGAAATGTTAAGAGGGCTACTGCAACCAAAGTGCTGACATTGATTGAAGCCAAAGAACTTTGATGAACAGTGCCTATCATATTGGCTAAAAATCTACCAATAAATTTCATGAAAGTTGTGAAAGTGCCAACAGTGCATATAAGTTTTGGTGCCTGTGTGGGTGGAAGGTTCAGTAAAATTGTGGTGGGGCAACAGCCTGCTCATGCCCCCCAGTAGTACTATCCCTGCTACCAGATTGGAATCACTAAGCAAAGGATTTGCTTCATGGCCTAGAACTTGCATGGCTGAGAGTAACGTACAATATTGTGTTGCAAGAAGGATTTTGGGTTGCTGGAATAATTGTTTTTACAAGAATAGTGTGTCTGCAACCACAGCTGACAGCAGATGTGTGCAGGGATTTATCCGCAGTGCAAGGCAGAAATTCCAATCTGGCCCTCCATTTGAAAGTTTGAAAGTCATAGAATGCTGAAGATTTTTCCAGGTTTTGCTCATCCTAGAGCTTTGCTATAGATAGCCAAATGTACACAGTCTGTTGGTACTACAGAACTTTACCGCAGCATGAAAAGGTGGCAACATTCTTTTGACAAACTTCAAAACTTTTTAATCTGACACTCATCAGAGTATGAAAACGTCGGATAGTGACCTAAGGTTAGCTGAAATATATATCCAGATGATCTATATCACATGTAACCGCACCTAGATATATATTTCAGTTAACCTTTAGGTTACTATCTGACGTTTTCATACTCGGATGAGTGTTGGACGAAAAAAGCTTTTAAGTATGTCAAAAGAATGTTGCGGCCTTTTTGTGCTGTGGTATAGCCAAATGTGAGAGACTTGAAAACTATGAGTCATCTCCTATTTTCTTTCACCTTATGTCATACTTTACACGGAGGCCTACCTTCATTGCTTTTGTATGAGTGGACATTCAATTTTTACTGAGGATGCATTTCTTCATTGTTTCCGCCTTTCTACACACCATAAATTGCTAAAATCTTATTACAAGTACCAGGGATGTGCCAATTGGGGAATATGGGGGCATCACTCTCCCCAACATTGTCAAATTTCAAGAAACCTGGTCAAAAGTCATGGCCACAATATTATCTATGACCTTTTTTTTAGTGACAGTAGTTGGTCAATTGGTCAAAATGCCCTCCCCCAACAGAAAGTGTCTCAACACACCACTGAAAAGTGCCATATTTAAGTGGCTACACCTGCACACACTCAAAATCCCCGTAAAAGCCATAGTTGTGGTGCCACTATCTTTACTCCCCCAACCCCATACTCACCAAAATTCAGTGAAAGCCATATTAGCAGTGTTATTTATTGGCAAGAAGTAGTGATAGAATACAATTGGTGTAAGCTCAAGTGTCAGAGTCATGTGTTGAATGGTTGATTTTAAAAATCAGGTCAACCCATTTATGTTCCATTTTTATTTGTATTGTGCATGCCACCTGAAAGTGCTATGCTGTTAGAATTTTTGTATAATGCATCAGAACAAAGTTTCAGTCTGAATGCCACACACTTACTTGTAATTACATCTGTGTTTATGCTCTCTCCCCATTGAACTGAATAGCCAATTAAGTACAGTAGTTGCTTGTTGTTTTATTAGAAAGCAACTTTTCCAAAGTTGATGAAAAGATTTTCGTAAGATTTTCTTGATGTTTACTGGCATACACTGGCTTTGAGGGGTTACACTGCCTGGTAAATTTGTAGAGTTCAACTTTGAGCTCCCAAATTTGAACTCCATCTTGAACGTTTGAAATGTAAGAGTGAGATAATATAAAGTTCTGACAAGCAATGAAACTGAAAATTTGAACTAGATCCTTGTGTCTTTTAAGAGTCTGTTAAAATTTTGGCTGTTTGAGCCTCAATTCTCATCTTTGCAAATTAGTAATACATCTAATATTTTCACCCAACTTAGCATCCATGAAGGTAGATGGAAGTGGTCCAACCTTACTAAATTTTTGTGGGAAACTGGCTGTAATATTGCTTCAGAGATTTCAATACTTTTAGTTGGACTGAGCTGCATTTGTTATGTTGTTAAGTGGATCATACTGCCAACCCGAACCAGTAGTGAATATTCAGGGGTGGGAAAGGGATGTAAGTTGGTAAATTTTGCCAAACTTCGCAAAGCAAAAGCTGAATATAAGCTTTCTTTACAACGAAGCCAATTGTTTTGCCTCAGCTTCAATTTTCATTTGAAATGTTTTTCTCATAATATCCATGTACTCATCAAATACACATTTTATAATAAACATGAGGCTGAAATTAGGCAAATATTATGAATTGTCTGAGAAACATAGGCAGGCTGAGTTTCAAATTCTAACTTGAAAAAACTGCTTTACTGGTAAATTTTTCATCAAACTGTAGAGCTAACATACACTACATGCCTCACAAAACCTGAACATCCTTTTTCTTGCTTTACAATTGCCTAATCGGGCTTGCTATTCTCATTGAAAGTTTTTAAGATCAAGAAAAAGTTAACAGGGATGGAAATATGGAAATGTATGGTGGCGCAATGTTTTGGAACTGGGGTTTGGGGGCAGGCCTAGTAGGGTCCAGGGCAGAGCCCCCCAAAATCCTTTGAAAATAAAGTTTCTGCAATAAAAAATAGTACATTTTTGCCAAAAGCATTGACTTTTGTGGGTTTCTCAGGGTGTCAAAAAGCCCATTTCTTTTAATTCTTTGGATTAATTTCAATGCTAGGCGAATTAATTTATGAATGTTGTGCAACAATGTATTGACTTATTTGCCATTTGACCATTCACCAAAGGGGTATCTCTGAAATACTCTGCAAATTCATGGATTTTTTTGAAAACTGCAGCCTTTGTTATATAGTGCGTGTGATCGCACGCGCACGTGCTCGCATACACGCAAATCAGATTGCGCTTGCAATTAATCGCAGACAGGTATTCTTGAATATTTTCTGGTGACTTCACATTCCGATTTCGTCATTTTGGCTTTTATCTTGTCTTCATGCTTTATACCCTAGCATGTTGACGGCAATCAGCGTTTAGTCCACTTACACTACGGTAGTTTCCTTGTTTGAACGAATTTATTTGAATAGATGCTGTTTTTGCTGCACCGTAAATTTCTTTTCTTTGCTTCCTGATTTGATCTTAGCGTGGGTATGTAAAAGTTTCTTAGCAGTGCAGTAGCACGCGCAAAGGCAAATTACTCATGCAAATTACCTCATGCGCAGTATTTTGCTCATGACAAGGCCTGAAACTGCCACTGTACCCAACTCATTAATGGCCTGCAGACTAGCTACCTCATACTCTTACTTTCATATAATGCAGTAGCAAGTTATCTTTTTGACTGGACTCTGCCTGAGAGGCTGGCCTATGCATTTCAAAGATAATAGTTGACAAAACAGCAAAGGGTTAATCAACAGTTTACCCTAAACGGATGCAGCACCAGCAAGTCAAGCTGTATTTAGTTCATTATTGTTTAATTAATGGTGCTTCACATCTGTCAATGAAAATGTATAGGAACAAAAGAATATCGATAGATCAAGTGATGAGTGTTTTATTGTGCCGTAACTCTTGAATGGCGTTTTTGAGAGCATCACTCCATAGCTCTCCATAGCACGCCTCAGTATACCTAGTTCAGTGAAATGCAACATGTGTGGTAATTTCTCCCGGGAAAGCATGTTAATTATTTACTTTGGTTGTTGATTCTGATAGTAGATGGGGAAGTGAACTTTTGATTGTTTTAGTTTGTTTTCATTTGCTGTGATTCTAAGTAATTTACTTGACACGCTTTGTCATGTGCAAAAATATAAGCAACCGTGGCCTAGCGGTAATGCACTCGACTCAGGCCAACGTGGTCTTGGGTTCGAGGCCCACCGCAGACCATTGGTGACGTCAGGAAGGGCATCCGGTCCTAAATGCTCATGCCAGAAGTAAAAATCCTCCCAGAGGCACCCCCGAAGCCCCAAGAATTGGGGGAAATGGAAGTAAAATCGAGAGAGTAGATAATCTTTTCATACTCACGCTCAGGTCAAATTAAGGAGCAATGAAAAGAAATGTAAGGTGCAACAGAGATAACATTTATCAAAAAATTCATTCATGCAAGGAGACTTTCTCAGTTTGAATGATCAATTTGAAGCCTATTCTTTATCATCAAACTAAACGGTGCTCCTGAAAGTTGAAAATAAGTTATGAATGTGGTTAAAATACTAGTTTGCAAAGTAAAGAGATAAGATAAAAGTCATTACCTTTCCAAATGACGAAATCGGAATTTGAAGGTACCAGAAGACGTTCAAGAACACCTATTTGCGAGTGCGATCATTCGCACACACAATTTGATATATGTGCGTGTAGGCGCGTGCAATTGCGTGCGTTAAATGGCAAGCCCTGCTTGATGTGTCTTTCTGTTAATGAATAAAGAAATTGTGTCATACTTTTTCAGAATTGGTGGTGCTGATGACAATGCAAAGATCCTTAAGCAACCTTTTCCTGGAAAGGTCGCAGCTATGTGGAAAACAGTTCTCAATATTTGGAGGCTTACTCAGGCCTAAAGTGAAGTTAGACCATGTTTCCTTGCCAGCGGCACTGTTACCCAGTCAGGCAAGACCTATTACTAAATTAACGACTTTCAATGTTGTTGATAATAGTAAACTAGGCCAAAAGACAAGACGATACAAGAAGCCTTATTTGATTGGGTTTTATCGTAAGCGAAAAACTGCTGATATAGGTGATGTAATTAAAGTTGCTGTTCAAGGAAAAACTTCTAGAGCTCTGGTTGTTTCAACTAGGAAGCCAAAGTCACAGCCAATACCAAGATATGATAATAATAACATTGTGCTTTTGGACGATAACAATGCTCCACTTGGGACTAGAATCAAAGGGCCAATTCCAGCAATACTGAGAAAAGAGAAAGCTAAATTCTCTAAAGTTATTGCTCTTGCTTCAAGATTTGTGTAATTTTATTTTACAATTTGTTTTGTCTCGTGATGTAACTCTACCACATTTTACATGAAGGGATGTTTGTTTGCCATTAAATAAAGCTTGTCATTTGGTAGTGTTTCTCACTGGGAACTTAGTGTACACTGGGAACTCACACTTTTTTGCAAGAACTTTGATATTTTTAGGTTTCCCGGTAGGAACTTCTATAACTGTCATGACCTGCCAATAATTGTACCAGGGAAGAAATGCGGAAAGATCAAATTCCGTTGAAGTGCCAACAGTCAGTGAAGCTTGCCCTTCAGTAGCTTGCCCTTCAGTAACCTACACTTTATATGTTGGCCAAGATCCTGAATTATTGGAGCAGCTTAAGCAAAGTATGGATTACTAGTTACTATTCTCTATTCTGTTTCGGAATTTTAGTAAAGTGCTCATTTTTGATATAATAATACTTATAATAATATAATAATAAGTAAAAAATGTTTTATTTACAGTAGGAGTGAAAGTGTAGCTATTAAAAGAGCTAATTAAATCATACTTAACAGGTAAATACTAAAGTCCAAAGTTAAAATATACAGTTAAATACAAAAAAGAAAACAACTGACAAAAATTCAGTTTTACACCACAAGTTTCAGCATTATTCTCTTCTTTTTCTATTACATACATCCAACCTGAGCCACATAGCGCCTGCATAAATGACCGCTGCTTTCCTCTGCTTTCAAGTTTTTTATCCGAGTTTTAAACTGATTCAAACTTAGAGCTTGTTTCGTTTCTAGAGACAGTTCATCTCGCAACGCCACAACTTCCCCCCAAGAATTGAAGTGCTTTTTTCCCCAAAATTGGTAGTTCGCGGTCTTAGACGCTGGAAAGAGTGTTCATTTCTAAGAGCATGCATGTTGTTTTTAGAAACAAATAATCTTTCATAAATGTTAGGTTGAGGGTATGTCGTGTCTTAATTATCTCGGCCATTAGAAGTTGCAAATTGTTAACATGAATCGTCACAGTATTGTTCTTTATCATGGCTTCGAAATCAGAAATCCATCTTTATATGCAAGTCGTAAGCTTGTTCATGGAGATGATTTATCTTGTTATTGACGCCTTTGTCACTTAGCATCCATACTAACGAGCAATAATTAAGCTGTGAAAGAATGAATGCCTTCATAATATACTTTGGGTTTTCAGATTTCATATAATTAGCAATATAAGATAGAGCATGCAGCTTTTGGTTTGCTCTCTTGTAAAGGAGATGTGGCCTGCTTTAATGGATAAAATTTTACCCAACATGACACCAAATAACTTTTGTTTAGAGGTCTCATGGATTAATTCGTTGTTAATATTTATTTTGATATTAGTGCTCTTTACATTGCTGAAGATCATCAGGTGGCATTTTTCCCATTAGCTTTCATGGAATTATCCCGAAACCAGTTAGATAAAGTAACAGCATCAATCTCTAATTTTCTGATAATCTCCTCATTTTTACTGTCACGTAAATAGTTGTATCTGCATAGTTGCAGATCACACCATCAGACACAAACACAAATAGATGATTAATGAAAATATTAAATAGTAGTGGACCGAGAATAGACCCCCGAGGAACTCCATGATTGATGTCCCTCACTCACTGTATGAGCCACTAATTTTGACTCGTTATTTTCGGTCCGTTAGATAGTTTCGTATTTGTTTTAATGCCTGTCTTGTGAAACCATATGCATCTAGTGTAGCTAGTATTAGGTCGTGATTTAGACAATCAAATGCTTTGGATAGGTCAATAAATACAGCCCCTGTAATCGTTCGACAAGCCTTAGGAGGGCATGCTGTGTACTATATCCTTCCCTGTATCAGCAAAGCAGTGGATTTAGATAGGAATTAGTATATGGCTTTACTTGATTTTCAATAAGTCTCTCAAATATCATAGATAATTATGGTAAAACAGAAATAGGTCTACGATTTTTCTTTGCAAAAGCATCTCCTTTCTGAAGTATAGATGATATGTTACCTTTTTTGAGAGTTTTAGGAAAGGTATTTGTTGCTATGTATAAGTTAAAGCTATTTTGAATGTTCATCCTCAACATTTTGATGATCTGCAGCCTTCAGATGGCGTTAACTTTGTACGTGAATGTTCTGACTTATTGCTTCAATTCATACAGGAAAAGTTAATTCACTGCATGAGCCCCATACAGGCGAACAGTATCTCAAATAGGGCTCAACATTTCCTCTGTGCATTCTGTTGGGTATATCAGGTATTAAATATTTCCTAGAATGCTTAATGAGTCCAAGGGCCCAAGTTGCTTTGGTCTTAGTAGTATCAGCATAATAGTATGTTGCATGTAAAGTGAGAGTTGCCATTACATGGAATTGAGTTAGCACGGTAGGCTGGCTAATCCCCTTTAATGAAGCGGGCTGGCTCACTAAAAGAGCTAACCTACTCCATAAAATATCATGAAATCGAGCCAACCCGGCAAGCGGGTTACTCCTAAGCGAGTCGGAAGTGGAGTCAGTGTCAATACACAAAGGAATTTAACTTCATTCACGTGGAAGTCTTTTTCTTACATCCTGAGGGGTCAACCCAAAAATTAAGTTCACCCATTACATGTCAGATATTCCTTTCTTCAAACAAACTAATCGAGATCTTATGACGAATCTTCTTATTTTCATCGGTTTTAGTTTGTCTAAAATTACACTCCACTCCTGTTCATAGAAAGATGCAAGCTTTTCAAACTTTTTTGCATGAACTGAAGCAGTAAATCAGAACATTCAATTAAAAAGCTAACGCCATCTGAAGACTGCAGGACTTCAAAATGTTGAGGATGAGCATTACTTTATATCGGTACCTTGCCATATTTTTTCCAAAATTCCTTCTGAGTCGCAAACCATGTGGGCATCACGTAAGCGCATTCAGCTTTGAAGGCCCATTTGCCGAGATAGTTCTTAGCATATAATGCCAACCTAATTCCTATCTCAGCAAATGAGCCAGCCCGCTTCCATAGCGTGAGGCCCTAACTGACCACCAAAGTATCTTAAACTTGTAGTCATTTCAATATCATGTTCGCCTGTTGAAAAAGATGGTTGAGCAGCAGGCTAGGTTTGGATTCTACAGAGAGTAACATTATCATCATTACAATCTAAGATAGATTATTTGCATGCTATCAAATTTTAGGTCAATTTTGTAGTTCATGAATAGTTTTTGAAGAAAGAAATGGCCGCATTATCGGTATACATGCTGAACCTTGATTTCTGCTGAGAAAACGGTAGATCACTGATGTAAATCAGGAAAACAGTGGGCCAAAATAAGTTCCTTGAGGAACTCCAAAAGTCATTTCCTTCAGAACTGAAGTGCCATCTATTCTGCAGAATTGTCTACGACTATCCAAGTATCAAATGAACTAGTCTTCCAGACCAGTTACTCCATGAATTTTCTGCAGGATTTCATAATAAACCGTTTCGGACACCTTTAAGTCAATAAAAATTATACCAGTGTATTTTCCTACATCTTTGTCCAGCTAAATATTTAATTTGCAGTTTCCACCCGCACCACAGTATAAGGAAAGGGCCAACCGTTAAACACGCCAATTTTTTTTCTGAATGACCTTACTTGCGCGGAAATCAAAGAATGCAAACTGGACGCTCATGGTATGAGAGGCGATGGGTACTTCCATGACTTAATTAGGGCGTCTGTCGTGTTAGGGAAATCAAGGAAATCCATTCCCTTGTAAAAATGTCAGGGAATTGTCAGTTTTTGGCCCGTTTTTGGAATGTTACCCAAATCTGACCCTATTCACTAACATCCAAGAATGGGACAACATCCTTGAATCATCATTTTTCACCCTTAAGCCATTATCTATTCTGTGAAATAAATGTGGTTGAAAGGTCAATGGAGTTCCAGATCAATGATTATTGTAATGTTTGTCCTATTTATCAAACAGACATTTTCCGACATGATAGAGGGCGTGAATTCAAAAATTCGCTCGCTCTGCTCACGCATTCAAAATCTCCTGCCTTTCACATGAATAATATCATTAACTTTTAGCTTATAACATTTACAATTTCTCGCACATTGTAGGAAGAAACTAAATTTTACCCGCAGCTAAAGTACTTCCATTTTTTGTTCTGTTATACGGCATGCTGTTGGCCACCTCTACTAGAATTAGCGAGACAGCCAATTTCTGTATCATTCTGTAAACCTTAAGATTTGGACTACCTACACCTTCACCCCATCAACCATCTTCTATATCTGTCCCTGATGGTAACATTGAGGTACTCAGTTTCTATAATTTTTCTTCTATTTGATGACACTTACAATTTTACACTTCAGGGTGAAGGTATATTTGTCAGGGAAATGTTAGGGAATTTTCAGAGAAATCCATCTCACCTTGCTACAGAAACGTGCAAGAGGAGGGTTGATCCGAATTCAAAAATATTGATTGATTGTACGTACCTTATGAATGAATCCTAGAGGTGTGTATTCGATCACAGAACCCCTTTTCTGCGACTCGGTTCAACCTTCGAATATAATATTTGATGCTTCCGGGGTGTAGACTACATTTAAAGGATAAGGGAGCTCAGCTCCCCTTTGACTATTAAGGTGCTGGCAATTTTTTAAAATATGTTTTATTTTGTTCAAAGTTGCAAACTCATTTCAACATTTCTTCACATCTTTAACAGATTCAACAATGGGGGCGACCTTTGAGACTCCCGAGGGATACATCCCTGATATCTCCATACTCAAAAACAAGATAAACAAGAACAACAACAGCCCATGACCCCCCAGGACTACAACTGGACCCCCTTGCTATGAAAATTATGGATACACTTGAGCATTGAAGTGAATTTAAAAAAATTCCCCCATTATAATTTGGTGCAACATTACATAAAAGAGTACCTGCCATGTTGGTGAAAGAAAATGCACGAGCGGGAATTGCAATCTTTTGAGACCGAAAGCCGTCAACAATTATTTAGATTCTCTCACACATCTTCTAATTGAAAGGCCTTCCATATTCTGATGATTTGAAGTCTGCATATTGACTATACTTTCGAAAGATAAAGCGAGTACCAATGGGTTGTAGGTGGTGCGAGATGGTTAGGTTGCAAGAGCAGATCTCTAGTTTGTGATGAATGACAGAATAACGCATAAATGATACAAAATGCTGGTTTGTCTATCTACATAAAGTCAAAGGACTTTGCTAGTTTATTACTTTCAGGCTTCAGTGCTTGTTTAATCAAAGTTATTTACGGAACACTGACAGCTACTTGCTTGTTATACTTGTGCCGGCCACAATAATGCAGCTCGCTTGATGAGCTGTGATTTTTATTTAAGTTACACCGTGCTTTAATTCTGCTCAAAACCTGCTTGGGATAAAACGGAGCATTTTAGCAAGTAAAAAGTATCAATATGCTAACTCAAGCAATCCCTCCAGGACAACAGCAACCTTTTAAGTATTTTGGTTCGCAAGCAAGTGTGAACATTCCACAAGGCATTCCCAACTTCACCGCTCAAAGAATGCCTGCAGTGCCACCAAGAATGCCTATGCCAAATATTTATCCACCATTCAACCAATATAAGCAGATAAATGTCCCCCCTCCAAATATGGTGCTGCCCCCACCAACTGTTACAGATCCAACCAACCAGCAGATGCCCCCTGCCTACTATCCTAGCCACATGTCACTTGATTTGGATGCTAGACGGCAGCAGAGGAAATCACAGCGAAGAACAGTTGATTATAATGCATCAATTGTACAACAGATAAAGGTAATCCACTGTTTTCCTTCTCTATGTTTTACTGCGGGATAATTTTCTGATTCTCCTTTTCATTTTGCCAGGGTCAATATTGAATCTATTGGTCAATGATCTTGTTATTTAGAAAGCTCATATATGATATCTGCTTGCAAAGGAATTATCTTATATCATTGGAAATTGTGCTGTCATTTGATATTGATGCATAAGACAATTTTTAAAGTATTAAACAGTTCTGCAAAGTTTTACTGAAAGTCCTTTTAATTAAGATTCACAGTTGCAACAGCATCACCCCTTGCCAAGTTTAATGATGTAATTAATGTCACAAGGTCCTGTAAAAAGACTATTAGTTTATCATCCTTAGTTCAGAAATTTTTAGATATGGGCAGGTACCTTTTGCTATTTTTTTTACACTCTGTATAAGGGATTATAGTCTGCATATTTTAGGTGATTGTGCTACTCCTACTGTAAACACTGTTAGGATGATGTAAAGCAATAAAAAGGAGTCTACTTTATTCCCATGTGTGATCAATTCATAGGGGGAGAGGGTTTCAACTTATACAAAAACAGCATCTATTTGCAAATGCAATATTAAATCTCAATAATGCAATATTTGTCAAGACAAATATAAAAAAGTAGAATTGAAAAAATAAAAAGCAAATTGAAATGGGAGGACAAATTGATTCATGTGGGAAAGATAAACTTAATATTTGTAAAGAGGCCTAAGAAATTAAGTATTCCAGTGCTTCCTTGATTATCCTGCCACTACTTGACACAACTTTTTTAGAAGGGGGTTGTATACTGTTCAATCCTGATTATAAACCTTGGGCTTATAGATGTTTGTAAGCATTTTTGGTGGGTTTATATTCATTAGGGGGGTCATTCCTTGTCAAATCATCCAGACCATGATACCCTTAATCTCAGAATTCCTTCAAGATTATACCAGTTGTAGGTGTTGAGATATGACATGCATCAAAATTTGAAGGTCTTATTCATTACCTTTCTTGAGTTATGGCATCTTAAAGGTTCACCAAAATCACAACTCCAAGCCAAAAATCCACCATTTTGAATTTACATTTTCGTCCATAGCTTTCTACCCAGAAAATATTTTCATTTAAAAAGTTGCTCAGATATACATTTTACATTGATTAATATAGAAATTAATTTAATTACTCCTCAAAGCTGATCAATTTTATGATATTCAACATTTTTTGTCACTTCTACCCAGAGTCAAATGTGGGGCTTGAAATCCATGTAGCCAGATAGGTATGGTAAAAATTCTTTCTCCCCCATGTTTCATACATGTAAACCCACAATTGAATGAAAAATGGTGTTGGGCACTCTTCTAGATTGCTCAAAATATCATCATGATGTTAGGAAGCCTTCTCAAGATCTCATTGGCTCGTGACAGTGGCTTGTGAATAGCACTGACGTCATTTTATCATCACGAAGTTAGGACGACTTCTCGCAGAATACTTCAGCTTGTTCATGATCTCATTGGTTAGTGACAAATATTGATTTCATTTTTGTCCAAAATGACGTCAGTGCTATTCACAAGCCATTGTCATGAGCCGATGAGATCTTGAGTAGTCTTCGTAAATTTATGATGATATTATGAGCAATCTAGAAGAGTGGCCAGTGCTATTTGTTGTTCAATTGTGGGGTCACATCTATGAAACATGGGGAAGAACGAGTTTTTGCCATACCTATCTGGCTACATGGATTTCAAGCCCCACATTTGACTCTGGGTAGAGGTGCTTTGAGGAGTAATGAAGTTAATTTCTATATTAATCAATGTAAAGTGTATATCTGAGCAACCTGTTAAACAAAAATAGTTTCCGGGTAGAAAACTGTGGACAAAAATGTAAATTCAAAATGGCAGATTTTTGGCTTGGAGTTGTGATTTTGGTGAACCTTTAAGATGCCATAACTCGAGAAAGGTAATGAATAAGACCTTCAAATTTTGATGCATGTCATATCTCAACAACACCTACAACTGGCATAAACTTGAAGGAATTCTGAGATTAAGGGTGTCATGGTCTGGATGATTTGACATGGAATAACCTGGGGGCTTTTTGTATGCCAAGCACTTCACCATTCAGTGTCCAATCAGAGAGACAAATAGCAACAGTTAATACGTAAATTCTCAGAAAAGGTCTTAAGTAAACACAGAGGGTCTATGCTCTGACCGTGGTCCTTCATTACTATGCACACAGAATCCCAAATCATTAACTATATACACAGAGTCCCAAATATAAGCCCTGGGCTTATATTCATGAGGGCTTATATTAGGAATGATATTTGAGTTAGCTTACATAGGGCTTATATTTAAGGGGCTTATATTCAAGAAGGCTTACATTCAAGAAGGCTTACATTCAAGAAGGCTTACATTCGGGATTTTTCAATACTTCAAAAGACACTTTAAACAGAATTACACTTATGGACATCAATGCACAGGATATATACCAAGATAATTAGATTTGTTTTGCTTACACCAATGCTAAATCTTATCAAAGGCTAAAGCAAACAAAATTGAGTTCCTTTTATCAACCAAGGCGTAGTTGTCCATTGTCCATTGTAGAGAAGTTTCCATTGTTTAGAGCTTGTTTATAAAGAAATAAACATATAAGATTTTAGAACTCAAATATATACGGTATAAATATGTACAGTTAGTGTTGAACAGTGACTGCAGTTTTCAAAGCTTCAGTTTTTGTGGTTTGGTGTTGCAGCTTGCAGTTTTTATAAAATGCTATACCTGGCATGTATTATAATTGTATGAGAAGTTGCTGGCTTTCTATGTGTATGCTAGCAGCAAAAGTCCTCTAAAGAACAAACTTCAAAGCAGTAAAATGATTGGTAATCGCAAGAAGGCCTGCAGCCGTTCTTTTGGAATGAGTATTTGGATTGTTTAAAAATCAATATCTGTGTATTTAAGCCAATTGGCCCTGCTCGGGTCAAGCAAGGCACTCCTGAGGGTAAACTAGATGTAATAAAAGTTGGTGGAATTGGAGAAAAATTGTGAATTGCAGAAACCCAGACAGAACATTGATTTTAGAACATGTGGTAATTTGTCTTTTTACCTTACAGCTTAATCGGGCCCTAAAACTGGCAAATGCTAGGTACTTTATTCATGAAGCTCTTGATCAAGCTCATAGATTGCACAAATGTATTCAAGGCAGCAAGATTAGAATTTCTGGGAAGATTTATGGTATTAAGTCAGTTTATGGACAATAAAACAAGCTACTGTAGCAGTACTGCAGCTTTTACAATAACCAAGACATGTTTAAGTACCCTCTCTATCAGTACTTGATGAGATACTGTGGCCAGAATCTCATTACCAGTTTTAAGTGTAAGGGAAGTAAATTCCAACCTTTACATTACTTGGATAGATAATGTTCTGCACTGACATATACCCTATTTATTGACTTGCTCATTGTTTTACTCATGCACGTAAAGAGCATGCGAAAACCCGCCAAATTTCCCTCATTTACCCCTTGTCCTGAATTCCTTATGCATGAATATCTCTAAATTCTCGCATTCATAAGCTACCAAAGCCATTCTTGCATCATAACTTTATATTGAATACTTTTGGCTTGTTTCATGCTATCAAACAAAGAAGCTGCTAATTCTCTGATTTTGCCTACTTGTTCACTATTCCTTCCCTTCTGCAATGTGCAGTGAATTGTCTCATTTGAAGTGTAGCAATAATGGCACCATGGTACATTCATTGAAGTACAAATTGTTCAATAGGCAGGAATTAATGCATAAATCATAGCTTGTTTTTCGTGCCATGGGAGTGCAGCTTGCCATTTCTTTGGATGTAGCTTGGCAGGCCTGCATACGTATTAAAATTTGAAGAAATGCTGTTCAATTTTGATGATTTTGCCGGAGGTCAGTTTTTGTGGTTTTTGCAGTTTTGTGGTGTTCAACACTGTACAGTATACTCTCACTGTAACATACTTGATTATAATGTACCTTCAAATGTAGTGTAATCTATTGGCTGGTCCCAGCAAAATGTTCATGCAAACCCTTATAGAAATGCTCTGGTTATAATGTACTTGGTTATAACATACTTTTGTTCATAACATACTTGTTTTTGATTCCTCAGGACAATCCCCCCAGCTATAGCAAACTTTTGAGGTTTTTTTTGTCCTTTTCTTTTGCCAGATCAGTCATGTGAACATATGCTACCTTTGCAATTGCTTTTATTACCAACAAAGGGGCTACTGATCACTGTGGGGAGCACATCCTTGTGTCATAGATAGACATAAGTGCCTTTTGTAATCATGCATTTGCATTTGTTCTTAAGCGTACCATCTCAGTAGTGACAGAGTATACGCGAAAATGAATTGGCATATAAAGCTACTAATAGTGTCAAAAATGAAGAACCCACTGACATTGCCTGTTCAAAAAAATGCTATGTTAACATTCTTTAAGTGTTGAAGCTGTTAATTAGGAAGTTTCTAATCAAAAGTGCACTATTGTGTATGTGTTTTGATGTCCCTAATCTTCCAAATATGTACAGTAGAACTGTATTTGAATTTTTTTCTCAAGTATTTCAGCCTCAAAAGTGTCAAGAGCGCCTAAACCATTCAATAGATAGTAGTGTAGTATACACTCTCATGACAAACGTATTTCATTGGAAGCTGCATGTTGTGATGGACATATTTTGCTTGTTTGAAGCAACAGACAATTAAGAAGTTATATTTTGAGAAAGAGCTCACCATTTTTCTTTAAATTCTATTAGTTTTCGAAGCATAATGTAATTATCAAAAGTTTACTGAGCACACTTTGCAGAATTATTTGAAAAAGTGTTAGGAAATAAAGGTTTTAAAATTATAGTGAAAACTAGAAGTTATTCAAAACAGAGAAATATGCTACCATTTTTCTACAATAAGTAAGACATTTGTAATTGGAAATTTAAAAAAAGTTAATTGTACCGAATCTAAAGTTCCTAGAGTATTAGATTATAGCAGAAGCACAGTTCTAGTAAGAAATACAAAGGAAGTAGATGTCCTGAAAAAGCTTGGTATGTGAATGTGCTGGTTCCAATGAGTGGGCTGTGTGATGGTACAATAAGTGTATACCATCATACAAACATTTTCAGTATAAATATCACCTAAAATAGCAAGCAAAATGTATGGCAATAAAAACCAACCAATTTTATGTCAACAGGATAGTGTTTTCATGCTCAACAAGAAAAATAGCAACACATTCTTTATCGTGCCATGGAATTCTTACCATGCCATAGCCTATGCTAAGTGCAGATATTATTAATATTATTGAACATGCTTGGTTTCTTGTGGAAAGCTTGATCAACCTAAATCCTCAGAAGACCATTGAGCAACTAATTGATGCAAATTTTGACAGCTGGATAACTATTTCAGGAACAGTCATGCAAACATTATACCTATAAGTTGTGAGACATCTGCTTGCAGCTTGCTTCAGTTGTGTTTATTCAACTAAACATTGAAAAAACAACAGAAGCCATTGGGCAATTCACTCAAAAATTTGATAGATGATTTTAAATTTGTTTGTTGGATTCATTTGCTGTTTACCTAACATCTAGACCTTGTTCACACTGAAAATTGGAACATAGAATGATGCTTGAAAGTTTTTGGGCCAATTTGGACAGTGATGCCCAACCAAGCATTTGAATACTTTTGTCATGAGAATGTAGCAAAGTGGTAAATATCTTTTTTCTTGGGTTATAACAATGATAGTTCTTTTCCTTCTGCTTTTTTTCTGTTGATTGTATTCTTCACCAGTAAAGTTCCTATTAGGCCCATTAGGTACAGCAGCCCATCAGGTGATCCAAGTTAGCATGATATTTTGATGCCTTATTTGTTTGCTAGAACCGAATTTGGAAGAAAACATCATCATCTATACCACCAATTCAACCTGATGTGCTTTATTATGTTGATGTAAGTATTTTGAAAAGAAGTTCATGTAATCAAGAATTCATGTCATTACACTTCTACATAAGGAATTTTTTTTTAGAAAATGCTATTTGATTAGTAATAAAAGTCTTCTGTAGGTTTTTTTGGACTAGAACTTAAATCACTTTTGAATCCTATTTCATCCAGAATTGCATATTAACAATGTTTATTTCCTTTTCAGCTGGCTAGCCCAAACACTATTCTTGAAAATCCTGTTAATGCTGTGACAACCAGATTTGTGAAAACAGCTACAAACAAAATTAGATGTCCAATCTTCTGTTTATCTGTAAGTTTATTTTAGATATGCTTCGCACAATTTTTTAGCTTACAATATGATGCTGATTTCAAGATACACATATTTTATATGATAGTTTTTATAGGAAGGTATTGCACCACTACAAAAATTAATAGGAAGGTTCAGTAATGGGGTTTTGAAATCTAAATATGTTATTAAGTGTATAATTTTGAAAATGCAAATTGTGCAGAGTTGGTTGCTCTCAAACAGTTAAAATTCTGGTATTCACTAGGATTTTTTATTATTTCAAGTATGCATAGAGCTTTTTTGTTTTCACAAATATTAGAATTTAAGGCTTGCTGAAAAAAGTCTTAACAAAGTTTTTATACTAGAATCATGAAAAGGTAAAGAAAGTTCTGGGGCCAAAACTTTCTTATTAGAAGAACATGTGTTGCCTTAGCAACCAGCTAGCTGCAGCTTCTGTATTATGATTTTACATCTGTTTTCTCCCATTTATGGCAACTAGAAGGTGCCCCTAAAATAAATTAGCTTTGGCTCAATCACTTTAAGGCCTGGGTCATTCCATATCAAATCATCTGGCCAAATGACGTTTTGAAACCCTCCATCTCAGGTTTGGCCAATTCTTTTACTAAAGATTCTAGACCATATGAAGGAATGAAATTGGAAATTTTACTTCAAAATTCAATATAGTTTAGAACTTCAATATAGGGTAGTTGGCAAAGTATTGTGAAGTTGACAATAGACTAAGGTCACCCCAAAAAGTTGTCATAATTTATAATGGCCACCATTGACAATTTAATGCAAATTTGGCTAAACTTCAAATGTACATAACTTCTAAACCATATTGAATTTTGAAGTAAAAATTTCCAATTTTACTCCTTCATATGGTCTAGTATCTGCAGTAAAAGAATTGGCCATATCTGAGATGAAGGGTTTCACAACCTAGATGATTTAAAATGAAATGACCTGCTAAATGTCCTTGATGTTGCTGGTGGTGTAGTATAGGTTTCAAGTATGATTCATGCTGAGCCATATGCACAACCAATAGGTTTGATAAACTCTCTTCTTATAATTTGCATTCAGTCATCAGTACCTCTTTTACTAGGAACTTTTCATAGGATGAGGGTATGATATTGATTCATTGAATCATATGCATAGAGATATTTTTTCCATGTATTGTACTGTAATCAAGAACTACTATATTATGTTTAACTTAAGTGAATATGGTGTTGTGATTGTAGTGGACCCCCGAAGGCAGAAGATTAATAACTGGTTCTAGTAGTGGTGAGTTCACATTGTGGGGAGGACTTGCATTCAATTTTGAAACTGTGCTACAGGTTTGTTAGTCAAGTACTAAAGTAATGATCCTTGCATTGAGTTTAATTGTAAATTTGGGTTCAGTGGTTATTGAGTTGCTATTACCTGATGTGTTTTCTACTTGTGTTGTGGCAGTTTTAAGATGCCATCTCTAAGATTAAGCTTTGTATTAATGGTAATGCCCTAAGAGCTATGTAACCATATATTGTATTTGAAATAGGGTCTAGATTTGATTTACCTCCTTCTAATTAAACATTTGTACATAAATATATGTCATTCATACTTTTTCTTTTTTCATCCAATGTGAAGCAGCCAATATTACAGTCCCAAATCTTAGTGAGACATGTTATTGTAGATTAGTTATTATTACAAAATGAACAATATTTAAAAAAACTATGTAATTGGTTGGGATCAAGTTGGAAATCAGTGAGCACCCAATAGTAATAGTAATAGAGTGTTGGTTGATTTTGCATTTATTCTTTGCAGACCTTAATCTTTTCCTGTTCTTCTTGTATCTTTTTTCTCAACCAAATCATTTGTTTCAAATTACATCAAATTTCAACTTTTAAATGTGTTCATGACACCTTCTTGTAGCCCTTATTGCTGTTTCATAGAATTGGAGAGAAGTAGCTTCATGGAATGAGACAGTTGCCTATATCAGCTTTTGGTTGATTTTGGTACAATTGAAAATATGTATATTGCTTGTTTCTGAGGAGATTAGGCAGTCCCCAATAGTTTTTCAAGAGATTCTCACAACACTCTCATCTATATTTCTCACTAAGAGTCCTTGAGTGTATAGTGCTATTCATTATTTTTGAATTGACATGCGGAAGGTTGATTTCACAGGCACATGAGAATGCTGTTCGAGCAATGGAGTGGAGTCATAATGATACATGGCTGTTATCGGCTGATCATGCTGGATGCGTAAAGTATTGGCAAAGTAACATGAATAATGTGAAGACTTTGCAAGCCCATGCAGATCCAGTAAGAGGTGTAGGGTATGTATGATGCCTTTTTCAGTTGCTCATTTTGCTTCTTTTGGTCTGTGTGTCACATTGCAACTTCACGTACCTGTTCTTTTTGAAAGAAACTTTTCTAGGGACCTAGTAATTAAAGTTTATAATTTTTTTATGAGATTATCACTCTAAAAATTATGCAAAACTCTAGGAAGAATGATTGAGTGCATTCAACTTTCAAGTAGTAAGGATGTACATGATCTACTATTGAGATGAATTTTGAAGTGCTGCACAGGGTTGCCACCAAATCAGGGAATTCAGAGAAAATCGAAGAACCTTTGTGTTCCATTAGGGAAAATCAGAGAAAAGAGAAAAGTTTTTCAGAAATCAGGGAAATTGAGGGAAGCTTGAGGTGTTATATTGTTTTATTCTAAGGCAATAGCTTTCCCAATTCTGTTCTATGCAGTCCATATTAAGCACACCCCTTATGTTTTATTAAGCCAAAAGTTTGAATGGCCAGAACTCCCTATCTGTTCAAGGAAATGGTAAAATCCTAATTGAGGGTTATAGGAATGTCAGGAAAAAGTTGGGAAATGAGTAAGATTTCACTGAAAATTGCAGGGAAAATCAGGGAATTTGTTCTTGCACCTCTAGTGACAACCCTGTTGTAATCCTTTTTAATTCCTAATATGAGTCTGCTAAAATTTATGGGTAGACAGAGGTAGTTTCCTTATTGTGACTCTATAAAAGTATAAGAAATATCTATTCATTTGGCTCTTGTTGGATTAATTGTATACCAAATTCATATCATATGCTGTTCAATAAATGCTGGGTAGAAGTGTGTGTAAGACTGAGCTGTAACCCATGCACATCAAGTTCTAGGTGTAGTGGTTGAATGTCATGCCTGGCACCAGGTTTGGTATATTGGCTTTTCTAAAACAAGTTTCTGAAACTTGACTTTTTGTATACTAGTTTAGCCAAGAAAGTATGATTCAGTATAGAAATTTCAGATCTTTCAATGATATTTAGAATAAGCAGCTGATCGTGAATAGTTGTCCATAGAGGGCAACCAATTATGTGTATTTTTCACATCATTTGAAGTCAAAGTACATGGTAGTTTAGGCAGAACTAGCCAGTGGTAAATCACCGGTAACTGCCTTCTGTTGAGAGTTCTGCTATTCTTTTTTATATTTCACAGAAGGTTGATTGCTATAAGCTTTGTGGTGATTGGTTGTCACTGCATGATATCCCATAACATTCTAAAAGTTACTGCTTGTATTGAGCACCCTGCACATTTCATTATGATGTATTATGCAAAATATGATGACCTCATTTTCATGTATGCTTTTCAAATATTCTGTAGCCTCTTTTTCAATTTAGTTTTACATTTGTATGATTTGGATTTGTTCTTTCCTTCATTTGGCTTTGAGCATCCAGATATTTTACCAATCTTACACGACAAATCATGTAGCATGATTGTGTGGAAAGTAATGCAGTTTTATACATATAAGTTATTACTTTGCCTTCTATAATATTTATTTTGCTGCATTTCTTGCTGTTTTGCTATTTTCCATGTAAATTTTTATGTTTTGTTATATTTATTCTTGTTTTGTTATTCAAGATTTTCACCCACTGACAACAAGTTTGCATCATGTAGTGATGATGGGACAGTAAAAATTTGGGACTTCTATCGATGTCATGAAGAGCGTGTCTTAAGAGGTAATCATGCACTGTTGAATTCTGTGAAATTTAGTACTAGTCATATTTTAGTCCTTGTGCAGTATAAATGTGAAGGAGTATGTAAATTGGCTTCTCTTGTTTGTTGTAAGGGCAATTCCACAGTTGTGTCATCCCCAGGGTCAAAATGGTTGTTTCACCATATATACATTATGTATATATTTTGGTTTTCTAGAGAATTAGGCTAGTCGATGCCAAACTTTTGCCATATTTAGAACTTATTGAAAGCAGAAAAAATATTATGGTATCCTAAAATAGGCAATAATTTGTAGTTGTTTATGTGAAAGGTGTAATTCTCTCTAGATATAGTTGAAAAATGTTGGTTACTCTTTGACCAAAATGTTGAATGGAAAAACTGTATTTTTGCATGCACATATGTGCTTCATATCTTCAACATTTTTAACATGCCTCAAACATTGGGAAACTGCCAGGTATTCTGCCTAATATTTCCAGTTTTAATACCATTTTCAGAGGGTGTTGCATCAGTTACGGGATTATGTTACATCAGTTACAAAAGCTTATAAACCTCTTTAACCCATTATAGTTCATCTTAGCTTTGACATTTGACGTTCATCTTAGTTTTTTTCCTTTCTTTGATATCAGTAAAAGCATGCCAGTGAGTGTTAAGCAAAGCTCCAAACACTTTCAGAAAAATTTGCAGTTGTTTTGGTAAATGTAACTGTTTTTTCATTCTCTGAGTTACATCACGTACTACGTCAAACCTGCAATGAACACCACAGTATTTACCTTGGGTTGACAACAATGGTATTTGTTCAAGGCTCTAAGCACCCTGTTTCATCACTGAAAATATTGAGTTCCTCCACCAGTAACTTTTCTTGCAAAATGAATATAACCCTTATAATTGTTGTTTTAGTTACCAATGGAATTGCCCCAAAGTATACTATGATATAAAGCTTTGACAAGTGTGTTGATATACCATTGAACCATAGAGTAGAAATATTTATTCTAGAATTAATGCATTTACAAACTTGTATAAAACCATTGAAGATAGAACATCTGTTCATAGTAAGAAGTGGGCAGATTTGCTTGATGCAGTCAATGCCTTAAAGAAAATTGTTCATAAGCTTCAATAGGCCTTTTGCAGATAAGGGTCAAGTGCTTAGATACCGCATGACACCGCTATGCTGGAGAGCAAGCATTCCAGAGACCTCACGTAAACAATGGAGTTCTATTGTGTTTTGACCAGAAGTTCGCAACTGGTATTTGCTATTTTTAAGTCGCTGTTCCAATTACGTTTTGGTTTTGATCTTACATACTGTCACAATAATTTATCCGATTTCACTTTTCATGTTTGATTTTCAGTCAACAAATGACCCTTTGATTTTCGAAAAGTTGTGGCATATGCATGGAACCACCAGCGTTAAGTAATGCTTTATTCCGTTCCTTCTTTCTGTTATTCCACATTTTCTAAGTACTACTGAAGTGAAACAAGTTTTCCCTAGAACAGAAATTTCCAAATGAAGTGCCCAACTCAGTCAAACATCCTCTTCAGTTTATTTTTGGTAGTCTCTCGGTTGGGATACATCATTGCCTAAAAGTTATAAGCATAGGCTTAGGGGTATAAATTTAGAATGCCTGTAGACATTTCTAACCAAATGAAAACTTGCGATTGTCTTTTAGAATGAAGCTCCCAAAGGAAGTTAGCTTCTGCCCATCTAAGGATAGCAGCAGGCTCCCAGCTCCCCAAATTCATACGCTTTTAGCTATATGGGTAGGCGTATTCTTGGAAAACAGTTAGGAGCTGTAAAACTGCTAACTTTTGGGCATTTTTAAGTAATTCCTTGGTAAATTCTCAGTTTCACCAGAAGTCAGGAATGGAAGCCGAAACTAGGCATTTAGTAGTACAACAAGCTGAATTGGCCAAGAATAGCATAGTAATAAAAAGAGGTAAGAAAATGAACAAGGGAGAAAATAAGGAAAAGGGTTACACTTTGAAGAAAGGTAAAAATACCAAACTACCGAAGAACTAAAAGAAAAACAATCCTCATTATTCCCTGTCATATAGCTCATATGCAGTGACATCTCCTGGGAGAGAGACTACCAAAAATATACTGGCAAGGACTCCATTCCTCACTTCATTGAGGAAATTTGTGTTCTCGAAAAACTTGTTTTACTGTAGCAGTACGTAGAAAACGTGGAATAACAAAAGAAGGAACGGACTAACACAGTACTTAACGCAGGCATGGCCATGCCTAAGCCATAAGTTCTTGAAAATCAAGAGGCCGTTTGTTAGCTAAAATTCAAATATAACACATGAAATCGGATAAATTAATGTGATACTATGTAAGATCAAATCCAAAGCGTACTTGTAACGCTAAATCGCTAAATGGTGACTGGAATTGTAGGAATACCGGTTGCGAACTTCTGATCAAGAAACGATAGGACTCCACTGTCTACGTGAGGTCACTGGAGTGCTTGCCCTCCAGTATGGGGATTTGCATCACGTGACCCTAAGCTGCAAAAAGCCTATTTGCACCATTTCTGCAAAGGTTTATACTCTGATTTGTTTTGAGTTGCCCTGATGATACATACTCTGTGTATCTGAGATAAAAGCATAAAGTTTCCTGAAACTGAAGTAGATCTGATGTTTCATTTAGGATAAAAGCAGAGTCGCAAAGCAAATGGTGACAATCATTTATGTTGCAGTTGCGACAAAGAAGTTCATATTTGGCATGTGTAATTGTATGTAGGACAGTGATATTGGCACAAGCAACTTTTCACTCGTATGTGGACACATGCACATGTGATCGCATATGTTTTAAGGAAGGGATTACTGAATTGAAAGCAGTGCTATTGCATTTGATTTAATTAATAGTTATGGAATGCCATGTATCATAAAATGGCCTTCAAAGATACATAATTTATATTGTCTTAATTGCATCATATTAATTGTATTAAATAATATTACACTGTATTATATTATGTTATGTCATTATGTTTTGCTAAGTTGTACTGATATATATTATATTGTATTATATTATATTATATTATGTTATATTATATTATATTATATTATATTATATTATATTATATTATATTATATTATATTATATTATATTATATTATATTTTATATTATGATGTAAAAATTGTGGGAGCCCAGTCATGTTAAGGTATTTTCTCCATATCAGCCAATGCCTAGTTGATAGTTAAATTGAAAACTGGCTCCAATTAAGGCAGAATGCCAAAACAGAAAAAGCAGCAACTGCCTTGCCTTTGTAGAGGACTAATGGGAAGAATGACATCAAATTCTGGTGACTATTTCATTGCACACCTCTATAGTGCAATGGATTGGTCAGCAGATGAAGAAGCCTGAGGTCCTGGGCTGGAGGCATGGTTGAGGCAGTTGTAACAACTGGGGTAGCCCATTCATGGAAACTCTTTTCTCCATAGTGGCAAATGTCTAATTAACACTTATGAATGCATCCATACATATTCTACATTAGCCTGAAGCAAGATACCCAATGTAGGCATGTTGTTAATCCCAAAACTTGTTTTGCCTGCCTCTCCTTTCATGGCATAGTATTAGTACAAGCAATGCTATGTAACTAATATTTTTTGTAGGTCACGGAGCAGATGTAAAATGCCTTGGCTGGCATCCAACCAAGGGCCTCCTTGTTTCTGGTAGCAAAGATAGCCAGCAGCCATTGAAACTTTGGGATCCAAAATCAGGATCAAGTCTTTCTACCATGTAGGCATTAATTGCTTGTAGTCTCTACTACTTTTTTATGATCACTTCATGCTTGGTTTGTTGGCCTGCATTTTAATAGACAAAAATGTATTTTTCTCATAGCGATAAAAGTAGATGTTGAATAGTAACTGTCTAGGGTATCTTGTCCTCAAAATTAAATTTCTCTCTTGGGCAATTGAATAATTGTTTGATTGCTTACCTCCTAATTGGTCCGTTGGCAGAAGGATTGTATTGAATTTTTGGCTATTTGTTCCAGGAGTACCATTTATTATGATGTTCTTTCGTAAATGGAGTCCCAAAGGAATTTGAAATGCACAAAATTTGTTATAATTGTTCCAGATTTCATTGTTTGCCAACAATTTTTCGGGAGAAATCTGATCTTTTTCATAGTCAGTTGCATTTCATTACACTCTGTCCTGATTTCTATGCCATTCACTATTTAGCCATTTACATAAAAGTACAGTAATGGACTTGCAATGGAATCGAAATGGTAATTGGCTTCTTACTGCATCACGTGACCATCTAATTAAAGTATTTGATATTAGAGCAATGAAGGAAGTACAAGCCTTCAGAGGTCATAAGAAGGAGGCTACAGGTACATGTTTGAAATTATTTGACTTCAACTCATATCTCTTGTATTACTGTGCACTGTAGCTCCTATATATTTTAGCACCAATTAACATGCCCTAGGGACGTTGCCCCGAATTGTGAACAACCATTGAGCTAGGCTGGAGTGTAAGAGAATGAAATGTTGGAATATATCAACAACATCTCACATCATGCAGCTCTTTCAATAGATGGCGGCTACCGGATATTTATCACAGGCTACTTCTGCCTAAGCTGCCGTCCACTTTGACTTCAAATGATGTAAAAGAAGTATACATAATTGGTAGCCTTCCTTGTGACACATCCGCCATCTATTCATGATGAGCCCCTTTCTCTAATTATCAGTGAAAACTCCGACCATGTGCAGCCTTTGATTTTTCAATGGGTTCTTGAAGAAGAAGATATCGACTTTCACAATCTGCCAGTTGACTTTTTAGAAAAGTTACATAAATTATGTCATCTATGATGTCATGGAAGTAGTAAACATGACATATCTTTGCTTACCCTGTTTCTTTGATTATAAGCCATCCTTGTTTATAAGCTACCTGTGACTACAAACTACATTTATAAGCTACCTGTGACTACAAACCACATTGCAGCTATATTTATGTAGAAAGAAACAGAACAATGATCCTAGTGCACAGTGCTTCAACTCAAGCACCTTTTAGAGATTAAGAACTTCAAAATCTTGAATTTCAACTTAATAGCTTAACAACAAGAACATTGTTAAGCATGCCATCATCCATAAGCATCTTTTAAGATCATGCTACGCATGCAAACACCGGGCTTCAGTAAATCCTGCTTTTCATGTTAATAGGAAATGGTGTGTCCTGGGTATTCAATTTTAGTTAAAGTATTATTGTGGTTTGGCACCTTGGATAAAAGATATAAGTCACCCTTGATTATAAGTCTCAAAAAACGTCCAATGTAAGCTGTAGCTTATAGTCAAAGAATTTGGCATATTGGTAGTTATTACTGTTTGATGTTTAGTGTTGAAATCTGTAGTTATCAGTGTAATGTGATATACCCTACCATATTGAGTTTTGCCTTCTATTCCAGCTGTCAATTGGCATCCGGTTCATGAGTCATTGTTTGCCAGTGGTGGATCAGATGGCGCAATTCTCTTCTGGGATATGGGGTACTGTATCTTGTTATTTCTGTTTTATGGCCTAGTCCTCATAACACTAGTCAAATATAGAATATGGTCTAAATGTTTTATTTTGTTACGCTGATCATAACTTTCCTGGTGAGCGATGTATTAGTAAGTACTGTAGGGACGGGGGTTCTGACACGTTGAATCATATATCAAGGTCATACATGGTCCACCGATCTGCATTGCAGTACTTGTGAGATATAGGTGGTGAGGAAAAGAATTGGCTACCTTGACTTGTTAATATACCATTTGCCCAGTATCATTATCCTCTCTTACAGTCGCTTCCCTGTGCATGAGAGTATGTGCTGTCTACTATTTGTTAACATTACATTCTCTTTTATGATCTGTAGTCTTCCATGCTACGTTTTCTGTCCTTTGAGACTTACCGTTTTCTATTTAAATACCCATGTCAAATTGGCTTGTTTTTAGATCAAAAAACGGTTTTGCATCATTGGTGTGTTGCAATGATACTGAAAAGCAGATTTTCAGTAGCTGCAAAGCCACTTTCTATGGCCCCGTTTGCACTGTACCTGATGAATTTTTAGTCCTTCAAATAATTGTACGGATTAGGTTTGTGTCTACACAACCATGTAATCTGTACCAATATTTGTCCTGTTGCGGCTCAAAAATTTGACCTGCTAGGAAAGTGAACCAATTGCAAATTTTTCTCGACAAATATTTGAACAGAAAAGTGTAAATGCATTTGTCCTCTCATATTTATGTTCGGATTAATGAGGAGGCTGATGTTATGATGGAATGAGGTTGTTTGAAGATGGTAAAGTTTGCTATTTGGCGGCAGTATTTCACTGTCTCTGGAAAAGTAGCAAAAGAATAATAACGATTTAACAATCACGCAAATATCAGTGCGTAGACAGATAACTTTATTACTAGCTATTCTAAACACATTGTCAGCTGCTTGACATATATGTATTTTATTTATTCTTTTATTATGCAACTGCGTCGGCCAAGATGGCCCTTAACTGCATACATCTTTATCACTACACAACAGTAACAAAAAGATTGTTCCAATGCTATGTAGGAACTGCTATCTGCCAACGGCAAGACAGGACATGCTGTTAAACATTGTCACTGGCAGAAAGTGCTGGTAGACACCGTCAAAAAAGGCTTAGATGCAATTGCAGAAGTCAATAAACAAGCTACTGCGCATGTTATAGTAAGAAAGTCAGCCTATCGTAGGTACAGTGTAAACGGGGCAGCTAAAAGGACAAATATTTGTCTGGTACAGTGTAGACGTTGTGCAACTGCACAAAAGTGTGAGCGGCTATCTATCCGGTACAGTGTAAACGGGGCCTATGTCATATTTGACCCACAAGCTGTTAATGTGCTATTGTGAACACTTAGGGAATAATAAGCAAAGTTAATGTACTGTTATATCAAAGTCCCTCATCTATCAAAGATGTAGCTGTTAGAATGGAACAGAGCCTCTATCAACGATTTTACCTTCGTCTGTAGAAGTGACAATACTTATGATCTTCTGATCTACAAATACCCATTTTGATGTACAGAGACAGCCATCGCTTAACTCTCAACAATCTGCTTCTGAACAGTGCTTTTTCGGGGTTTATACTGAACCTGGAGAACCTGAAAAACCTGGAAAATATGCCATTTTCTCAAAAAGTCAGGGAAAACCTGGAATAGTCAGGGAAAACAAATTACTTAGTCAGCGTAGCATTTTAGTACCTATTTGCATGTTTGTTCACAAAGTTGTTGCTCTAATTGTTGTCAGTAAATGCGAACTTTATCATTTAGCATTGCGACATAGCAAGTAAATGTGCATTACCTATCTATTAGACTTCATTTTCTTTACTTCTTTTTGTCAATTTGTGAAATGATGATCAGGGAAAAAGTGGGTGTTTTTGACTATCGGTCAGGGAAAACTCAGTGATTAGTCAGGAAATTTTGATTTATGTATTGAGCATAAGCCCTGTTCTTACCTCTCCTAATGTTTTTGCACTTAGTAATGTCTATACTGCTTCTTTATAGAACTTCTTGCTTTGTATATTCCTTACCATAGTTATTTTATCGCTATTACTCTTACTCCATTTATCTGTGTCATTATGTTTTTCGTCCTTCTTGGATATGTCCCCACACTATATATATCATTTCAGGTATTCTTTAACTAGGCGTGTTGTTGTATGTTTCTCATAGTTGTGGGAAATTCGGCAAAAAAGATCGAAATTTAGCATTCTTTTGTGGCCTTTCTTCTCTTGAAATTCACTGTCTTTGTTGATAGCTCATCAAAGGAAGTTGGTTCAATGGATCATGCTCATGATACAATGATTTGGTCTGTCAGATGGCACCCACTTGGTCATATATTGGCTTCTGGATCTAATGATCACACATGGTAATTCCAATTTCATATCATATTCTGTAGCACTTAAGACCTCCGTGCCATAAATTACCACTGATGTTGAGAAATAAAAGTATTCCTTGTGCACATCTATTTTGAATAAGGCCTTTTTCTAGATTTTGCATTGTTGACTATTTTATGCGATTGTTTCCAAATTAGTGTCAGTGAATAGTGACTATTCTTTGGTTTAGTTTCAGTTACATTAGTGGCTACTACATACCTCATTTGCATAGCATAACTAACATAGCATAATAAACCAAAGTGTTACATTATTTGACATGAATTACATTTGTAAGCCATGAAATTCGTAATTTTATTTGTTTGTGAATGCTTATTTCAGCAAATTTTGGACGAGAAATCGACCGGGTGACAAAATGAGAGATAAATACAACCTAAATACAAATCCACTTGGTGATGATGATTATGGTAAGATTTTCTGTACTATGTAGACTGTTTCAGCTATATGAGTGGTAAAGTATTGTGCAGTAATGGTCCAGTTACTGCTACCGAGGCTAGCTGCTTTGTATTTACATAAATCCTGATAGAGATAAAGCTATATTTTGTTATCTATGTCTGGTTTATTTCACTTTCAAAGTTATGAGACGTAAAGCTAATGCATACACTGAGAGGTCAATATTAAACTTTCAACATTGTTTAAATGCTGGCCAATATTAATGGATCCATACACCTGTTTGCAGAGTATGATATCCCTAGCACTGATGACGCTTCAAATGAACATAACTCAACTGATGTAAATGCAAGTACAACAGATGAAACAGTGCCAGGCCTTGCAATGGGACCTTCCTCCACATCATCATCATCTTTGCCTGTTCCAACTGCTGAAGGTAATGGCAGGCTTTCTTGGGAATATATTTTAACCCACACGGCATGTAATCGAGTGCTATGGAGTTTTTTGTGCTTAAAAATGCTATTATAGTTACAATCATTTCTCAATCCATTTTTTTACTTCCTAAATAAGCTAGCAATTGCTTGAGTCTGTCAGCTAGTACAGAATAGTCATAGTTTCTTGTACCCTTAGCAGTGTTTCTTTTGCATGGAAAAAGTGCAGCGGTGCGATTGCAGGCCTTACCCTGGAAAGCCTGTACTTGGAAAGGGGCCATTCTTAGTTATTTCTAAAGCAAGTTCATCTTCCTTGTAGTCCAATGAAGAACAAATGCTGTTGTAATTTGATATGCAGCATTGCCTATTCAATTATTCTTCTTGACTTCTATATGCATCTGACTGAATTTCACCTTCATGCTTTCATCATCCTCAGTAGACTAGCTAGGTAATAATTCTTGTTCTTTATTCACAACGAAATTGTGCTAGTGTTTCCATATATTTTTATTTTGATATGTTGATGGTCATCCCTCTTGACCCTTCCTTTCTTTGCGCATAATCTTAGGCATTCCTGGCATAGACATGCAATTTCCCTCTGCTGACAAAATAAAGGAGCAACAAGATGCAAAGCAAAAGCAACTACAGACAGCAAGACAATCGGGCTTTAAGTTGCCCACTCGGCAAGTAGGAAGCGATGTAAGTTATATTTTTGTTGGTGCTGCTCACACATGTCTAAATGATTTCATTGTCAAAAGTTAACTCTTCTATTGACACTAGTAGCAAATATGGCATAATGTAATGTTAAGCATTCTATCTTAGGGTTCATCCATAAAAACGTTCGCACCTTTCAGCTAGTTTTCAGCCCTCCTCCCTCCCCTTGCCCATACGTGCCCGTTTTATGCTTAGCAACCCCTACCCCCTGTCCGTGCGGACACTGAGTTTGAAGACAACTAAAGTGCTGCAAAAAATATGAAAAAGTAGTGTCTCTTTGAAAGCAACTCCCATAGCACACTTATTTCTTGTTTGGCCCTTTATTTTTCAATCTTTAGCAAAGGAAGATGATGATAAAAACACCTTCAAATCCCCTCTTCTCACTTAAAGAGACTTCACTGAAGAGGATGTTCATTTTCAGCGAAACCCCACTCCCCCTATCCGCTTATGACCGCATTGTAACTAAACCCCCTCCCTCCCCTAAGGTGCAGACATCCTTTATGGATGCCCCCCTTAGGAAACACAGATCTAATTTTCATGCAGATTTGGATTTAGCTTACAAATGGACGTCTACTAATTTCCTATAGGCGTAATAAATATAAAGATTTTAACAACCAATCGCAATCTGTATTTTCAAATTGATGCCTCAATGTTTTCCTTACATCGAAAGAAATCTACAAAAATTATGACAATTCGCACTTGTACCTTCTGAAAGTGTGATCTTCATTATGAGTATTTCCACCAGTGCACTGAAATAATGAGAAATTATTTCATTTCTTTCTCATTTCCTGTATTTTTAGGGTGAGAAATTAAACATAGATGCGGAAGAGTTTATTCCACGATCCACTGGTAGCGATGGCACTGTCGGAATTTCATCATCAGGTCACATTAGTTTAGGTATTTGGCGTTAAGTGTTCCTAATACAAATAACCTGTAGGATGGTACATCGTACTGATTTATGCCACTTAATCAAAGCAGTAGGAAAAGCAACATGTTTTGAAAAATTTTCTTTGTTGCACATGAATATGAAAATTTTGTTGCAATGCAATTGTAGAAGTATTTTCAAGTCGTTAGTAAAATTTGTTCCAGAGAGGAAAAGAATTGGGCCCATTTTGCTAGTACATGAAAGTTTGAATCTCCCTAGTTTCTGTGAGTTTTGAGCGATATTGAATGAGGTTTTCGATGCTCATTTTTATAGCGTTATAATTCTTGACTTTTGTGTTTTTTTGTCTACTTTGTAGCTCCAGGTTTACTGCCTACACCTGATAACTCGCAAAGGATTTTCCCTGTGCCAGACTCAAAGGGAGTTTTTGATCCGATGACCATACAGCCTGGGTTTGTTATTGATGCACAGGAAATCTGGATAAACGAGAAATTCTCAAATGATGATTCACAGCAGCAAGATTCTAGGTTCAAAAGGCGTGCTCGGAAACCAGAACACTCGCATCGAGCTCGTTTTCAAGATGAAGAATCAGGATTAGAACGAAGCTCACAGGAGAATCAGGAAGAGTATAAAGCACCTCAGGAGGATCATATGGAACCGCCTGAAAAACGTCAAATTACAGAAGTTTCTAGTCAACAGGGATTGCTTGGCCCCAGGCATACGGAGAATTCAGCAAGGATACGTCCACCTCCAATGGCATTTCGCGGTAGAACTCCCAGCCACTCTAATAACTATCCTCCATTTAGATCTCAAGGCCCCTTCCAACCCCAATCTGTACCCCAAGAAGAACATTCAATGAGTCAATCGCACGATGAAGGTGTATATAGCGAGTGGAACAATTCACTAGAATACAACGCTCCGCCGAATCGTCGAGGCATTCCTGGACCACGTGGAAGAGGGAGAGGCTTTGCACAGTCGTCAATGCCGCGTGAGTCTCCTGTCTCACGTGATAGCCAGTATGTTATTGATGAAGATGGAAGCAAAAGGCCCTTGGAGCATCATGTAGAAAAGCCATGGAGAGGCAGAACAAATTCAAATATGGATGATAATGCTTTTGAAAAGAGAGAAGAAGAAGTAGAATGGAGTAATACTAATTTTTTGCCTCATCAAAGACGAGGACCACATCCACTTACACTACGGGGGCATACACTGTCTGGACCGCGTCGGTTTCCTCCACCCGGTGAGGGCAGAGGAATGCATTTTGTTGGAAATGGGCCTCCTATGCGACAAGGCCCTCCTCAACGGCCACCACCCCAAAGACATCCACTACACGAATCCATGGATACTCCTCATTTACCCGAACAAACACTATCTATTAACCCAAGACAATTTTCAAAGTTGAGGGGTCTAATGGACGCTGCTCCACGCCCATCACAGGAGCAATGGCAGGGAGATAGAACAGGGGTGGGAAGGTAGCTGTAGTTATTTTCTCAATTTGTAATTGTCTAATGGAATCGAACGCATGTGAGCATGGCTGTATATCTGTTAGCTTACAAATTTTAAATAGCGTTTGTCTTCTCTCTACATTGCACTTTGTTCTTCTCTTCAGTGATGTTTTCTGTGTTGTTATGCCTTGCATCCCACTGCGATGATATCTGGAAATTAGCACGCTTTTGGGTTTGATCCTTGTTTGACGGTTCAAGTTTCCTAATTTTGGGTGGCCGTTTACCATTATGTAATACAAAGGGCTTTGAAATTAATGGTTAAATGGGCTAGCGCACGATGTTTACCTACTCCTTAAACTCCTTAAAAACTCCTTAAATTATATTTATATTTTCCAAGGCACTTAAAACTCCTTAAATTCGAGCATTTTGGCAAAAAAACTCCCTATTTCTAATCAATACTTAGGGGAGAGGATTTTCAGCGGACGATCTATTTGGGATATGAAATGATTTTTGTCACGGAAAGACGCAAAATGTTCCTTAAAAATAATTTTTGGTACGTAAAATGCCCTTGAATTTTATCCACTCACAACAAAACAAACCCTGTGTTTGTGTGGACAGTACTTGAGGGGAGACGCAGTAGGACCGAGTTTCGGGGGCGTGCCATTATTTAGGGGTACCTTTTTGCTGAAAGTTGCTTCTGAAAAGTTACCAACTCCGCAAAACTAATAAATTGACAGTCCAGTAAAGAATTAAAACACTTTGGAGTAAAGGGGGGTCAGAATTTGAGAAATGGCTTTAAATTATTACAAAACGATGGCAGGAACAAAAACAAGTCATGAAGCGTAGAACTAAAATCTATATAGAATCGCATTATTTTGCCTTGAATATCGGGCGTAAGTAGTACTAGCAAAGAAAGGAAATGAAGTGAGGGGTTCGTAAAAAGGTCAATTGCATTAAAGTTAATAATAAAGTCTGAGGGGTTGGGAAAAAGTCGAAAAATTAATAGGCGGGGGAACGCCTACTTGGCACCTGAGAGTATGACTAAGTTTTTCCCTCTTCAGAAATGGGCAGAGTTATGGGCAGCAATTTTCTCCAACATGGGCGAAATTATTAGTCCAAATTTTGGATCAGAATGGCACATCCCCATCCAAAACTAGGCTAAGAGCCTAAAATTTCTGGAATCTTTTGCTGTTCTCCTATAGTTCTCCTAAATTTTTCAATAACTGAATTTCTTTTCAACAGCTAAGTTCCTTAGTAATTTATTTTGCGGTAGTTTATCTTAATAGAAATGGTCAAGTCATCTATTCTCTCTAATTCTACCCTAAATGTATTATTTTCGAATAGACATTCGAGGAAGTTCGAGTTTCGAAATTGAAAAGAATTCGAATGACTTTTTGCTATACCAAACGTATGGTCTTTTGCCCTATTTATATCACGTCATTTGAGTAACAGTTTATCCATTATTTTCCAATACCTACCTCAACAAACAAATGGCAAAGAAATTTCCCTAAATTCTCCAGAATATCCTTAAACACATTGATGAAAAAACAGTGGAAACCCTTGCTAACGTTGTCCATTTACAGTTGTCTATAAACATCTTTCAATTAAAGCATTTATATGCAAGGAAGACCATCTAGGATGTACTATTTGCCTAACGGGCTCTCAATAAATCAACCCATCCAATGTTCTATTGGCTAATAACTAAGTTGTCTACACCTTAATAATTTAAGAACAATTCAGCCTCAAGATTTGGAGAAAACTAATAACAGCCTGAACCTCAATTTTCCTGGTTCTTCTATAGAAAAGAGTGCAGTTGCAGAAGCACATGGAAGGGATTTTACTCTCAAGTGCCCAATAATCGGGAGGGGAGCTGAAAAAAAGATTAAATAAACGAGGAGTTTGGAAGTTGAAAAGTGGCGTAAAACGATTATCAAACGACGGATATGCAGTGATTTGTATAAGTACTTCATGTAGGATAGCATGAATTAAGAATAAGGCTGAGTTCATCTCCAAATACACGTGTCTGTTTGTGCTACGTTCTAATAGAATATATACGAGAATCTACAATGGCGACGAGATGAAAATCACTTAAATGGTTTCGGTAAGTAATATTTCTCCTATGCCTCAATTTCAACCTCAAGCAGATCCTACGAACATAGGAGCTAGATGGACGGCGTGGATTGAACGATTTGAAACATACCTGATTGCGGCGGATGTCAAAGAAGGCGAACGAAAGAGAGCTTTACTGCTTTACCAAGCAGGACCAGAGGTTTATAAAATATTCAAAACGCTGCCCGATACAGGAGATAATAAGGATTATGCGAAAGCAAAAGATGCTTTAACTAAGCATTTCGAGCCAGCTAAAAATCCAATTTATGAAATTTATAATTTTCGTCAAGCAAAACAAAGTGTTGATGAAACCATCGATCAATTTCATATAAGACTACGTACCCTTGCTCAACACTGTGATTTCCACGACACAGACTTTGAAGTAAAGATGCTACTGGTTTGTAATGGTACGTCCAGTAGGTTAAGGAGAAAAGCCCTTCGTGACCCTAACTATAATTTAGAGGACATGCTGATCGACGGAAGGAAAACAGAAATTATTGATTTGTGGGAGTGTTGAGTTGAATGTTAAGTAGTGAGAGGAAGACGCTTATTCGTATTCTCAGTTTTGTATGTTAATCTTTCGTTTTCTGATTTTGTACTAACTTTTCAATTTTATGTGTTATAAGGCTTTTATTATAACCCCTTTTAATAAATTATTGTTCAGTTTAGCACAGTTTTTATAATATTCTGCTTCTTCAGAGCAAATGCGTTTTCTTTAAGCTGCGTTGCATGTGGAGATCGGAAGTGCAAATAATTACTTGAGTCAGAGGTTTTTCACGTAGCGTAGTTTGAATCTATCTGTTCTTGTCAATATACATATACATATCTGTATATATATATATATGTATATATATATATACACATATATATATATATATATATATATATATATGTATATATATATGTA
>OLMO02000009.1:14954054-14996737 GCA_900291935.2 Cassiopea xamachana | reverse complement strand
AATTTGTTGACGTGTCGACAGGTTGAAACAAGTTCAGTTCTTTTGTTTAGAAGATTGCGCTTTGACGTGATAATGTGGAATTTTTCCGTGGCGCAAAGGTGGCAGAATTTTGAACCGTTGTTGTATGGACGGGCGTGGTCGATCACCTCCCATGATATAATGGGTGTGGTGCCCTTTTTCTTTAATTCCCAAACGTATTTCGATAGCTCGGTGGAGTTTGCTTTGCCTTCGTGTTTGAAGCTATTTTTGTGTTGGTTCCATCTTTCTTTAAAGGTGTTTTCTGTTAATCCTATGTAGTGTGTTCCTTCGTCTGATGCTGTTGTCTTAACATTGCATGAGTAAATTAACTGGCTGTCGAGACATTTACCATTTAGGGGGCAGTTGTCTTTCACTCTACAATTGCATTTAGGATCTTGATTTTCGTTGGTGTTAGATAAGACTTTTCTGTTGTGTGATGTGATGATATTTGAGATGTTGGGGAGGCAGCTATAGCTGACTTTAACGTTATTTCGATTGAATAATTCATGGAATTTGTGCGATTTGGGGAAACATTTATCGAGTAGGGTTAGAAACTTTTTTGCAACGTTTGTTTTCACATTCATGCTGTAGGGTGGATTGAACCAAATGATGTTTCGTGATCTAGATCTTTCTGTATTTGTAGTATGGTTTGTCTGGGGTACGTATGCTCGCGAAAAAGTATTGTAAAAATCTTAACATCAAATTAGCAGTTTCATCTTTTAAGGTTAGAAACTTGATTTCAGTTAAGGATTGTGTGCCTAGGTCTCTCCGCTCTTGTGTGGTATATAAATTTACTTGTGCGGGATATAATTCCGTTTATATTGGCGAAAAATCTCGCCATTTATCTACACGAATGCGTGAGCACCTATTTACAGATAAAAGCTCACACATTTTTAAACATCTAATGAGTTCGAGTTCATGTAGGGATGCTTGTGGTGAGGGATGTTTTAAGGCTTTGGATTCGGCAAGCACCCACCACAGCTTAAAGATAAAAGAGGCATTGCATATCATGTGGGAAAGGCCTAATTTGAATAAGCAGTTACAGCATTATAACGTTTCGCTGAGTTTTTAGCGTTCGTTCCTTTTTCATTGCTTTCGCTCTTCTTTTCCATTAATATATTCGATTGATAGTGTTGTGTTGTTACATATTTTAACGGTAAATGTTTCTATATTCAACTGATGATGGTTTGATGAACAGACCGAAACATGTCTTGCACATTGAAAAATATTGTCGTGTTTCTTCGTGTACTATCTGACTTTATTGCATTGAGAAATTTCGGAAATATATATATATATATATATATATATATATATATATATATATATATATATATATATATATATATATATATATATATATGTATGCATGTATTTATATATACTTTATATATTATATTCATATATAATGATACTCCTTCAGTTGTAAAAGTTGTAAACAAATAATTTAATAAATTTGTGGATATAATTCCACGAAGCGCAGTTGGCTTGGACCTGGAATGATTAATACCCCCTCTAATTGCTCGTGAACGACGAATGATTCCCATATCTCCGGGAACTTCTCCTATAACTTAATTTTGAAAACAAGGTTCCTCCCGATTACTTTTTGTCACGGCAAGATAAGTAGAAGATGTTTATTATTGGATCAAACTACTGATGAATATGTAGCATATAGCAAAGCCTTAAGTACTGGAGAGGGGACTAAGAGTGCCATATTGCTGTGTTTATCTGGGCTTTTCTGGAAGGTGTAAAGAAGAATAACACTTCTATACACATTTCAGTATTGTAATGCTTAGTTACACGCTATGATTCTATTTTTAATTGACTTCGAAAGTATACGTCACTCTACTTCCAAATAATTCTATGTAGAGTGAGATAAAGAAGTGGTTTTATCTGTGCATCATCTATTATCAAAGTTTAACATAGAGTGAGTACTTTATGCGTTAAACCTCTGAAATTCAATCTCAGTACAATGTATGGAATAGATTTTAAAGTTTGACTTAGCAATGTACCACTTATATCTCTACTGCATGTTCAAAGTTTAGGTACTAAACTGACGAAAAGCAATGTCTGTACATATTAGCAGAAGTTTCTTAATGAGAAACATTGGTTACTCTCTTGCGTTACAATTCTTACAAAAAGCTGTAAAATTCTTAGCTTTGCTTTATAGATTTGATTCCTTTTATTGGTCATTTTGTCTGTCTAGAATGCTTTTGATTTAAGTGAAACTCTAAAAACTAGTTGAACAATAAATGAACCGTTAAACATCCTGGAATAGCTATTAATGTGCTTTTAAATTGCATTTGGTATGTGATTAGTATAGAGCAATTGATTTGACATCATCAATAGCAACCTTGGTTTTCAGTTTGACATGAAAGGATTAGCATCAATGAAACTTCTTTGTTCTATGTCTACATATTCCTATGCCCTATACCTAAGTGAAAGCTCATTCCAAGGGCTGCAGAATAGAACTATTATGCATACTCTTTACAATCACTGTATCTGTTTAAAAGCTGTCATTCAAGAGTTTGTGAAAGCATTTTCAGAGTGCTAATAATAGTAATGAAAATGCTATACAATACATTTTATCAAACCAGAGTAAGTAATAGTTACCAAAGGGTTCTGTCTTTTTATGAATGATGAGAAAGATTAAATCCAAGTGTCGCTGGGATAATAACCCTCTAGCATTGACCTACTTGAACCAAATATGGATCTGTTGCAACGCTTTTAATAGTTTGCGGTTCACAAAGCAAATTTTCAATGAAAGGTTATATGCATGTCAATCATTATTACCGCCTTGCTGAAGTGAATCGTAACTGGTGTCTGCATTTTTGGAGAAGAATTCTAGAACTATATTTGAGGCATAAGTACCTGTTCTGTTCTGGACGGGCAGTTACATGGATGATTTGGCAGCTGATTTCTAGTATTCTGAAAGATTTCTGAGTGCAAGACAAGCTACAATTCAAAGGTACTCCTAGAATTATTCATTAAAATTTTACAAAATTGGAACGATATAGTGACGAAGAAACATCTTTCAGCACTACCTATAGCGCAAAATAGGGTTCAGAGGAAGGAAACATAACATTTCTGTGCTTTCAATATCATCTTTAGGCTTAAAACTGACTATTCTGCCATAATACAGTACAGGTTATTACAAATGCAATAAGTACTGTAATATGATTTTTTAGCAAGTTCAGGGTTTAAACAGATTGATTTCATGCACATGAAAATTTCTTGAAAGTGGTAGAGACAAGACGGTAGCTAACAGTAGTCATTGAACACAGCTTTAAAAATTAATATGCACTTTATTCTATATGTTAGTTTTCGTTTTACTAATTATTTTGCTTTAAGACAGAATCAATTGTACTTGGTCTATGGCCATTGAATTCAAAATTGATAATAAATTGAGCTTGAGCATTGATTATTTGAATTCTTGAACGTAGATGACATTGAAGAACGGAAATATAGTGTTATTTTGCCTCGAACAATTCACACAAGACTTAATCAATCCAGTAGACAGTGAAATTTCAGGATTCCGGTAACAATCTAGGCCCAGAGGTGACAATAGCTTGAAGGACTCCTAACATAATGTATTTCCAAAGTAGAGGAATCCTTGAAACAAACTCTTCCTTCAAGTTTTGCATCAAAATTTAAAAGCTTCTACGACTTAGAGTTGTCAACAATTAAGTTCACTGTCATATTGATAAGTCGTATTCACCAGTACTTTGATTGGGATAGCAAAAAGCACCTTAATCTCAACTATCGTCTGAGAATGTGTGAAACACTATTCTACAAATATCAAATGTTATTGAACTGCCTGATCGTACAATTTTCTCTACTATTCTTCATCGCTAGAACGATTTGCATGGGTATATGACAATAGTTTAATCTTGCACCCAGAAAATGGAAAGTTAATCTTGCTAACACACGTTTGCTTTATACCCGTCACTTCTATTCTTTGAAGTCTTCTCTTCATCACAAACATACTTTCGAAGACAATGCCTTGTCAAGAGAATTTTTCCTTAAGCACTTTCGTGTGATCCTAAGAATCAACACCTTTCAAGAGAAGCACTTCGCTACTTTAATTCTGTAAGTCTAACATTGAAAGCACTTTTCCTTTCATGGACATACCGTATTGTAACCCACCAGATGGTGAATATCTCCAGTTTGCAAGCTGAAATGTTTGTTTTTGTGAGATTGCATCCTCCGTCCCCTAGCATCAATCGCTGGATACCACTTAGGAAACTAAGAACATTGCAAGCAGCTCTCGCCACATCTCCTTCTTTATCTTTTTCACTTCAAAACTCTCTAATGAATCTCTCACAGATAACTGGTGTTATTGCAAAGCCAACAGTCATACGGTTATCTAAACTCTACATTTCATCATTATTATTCTACGTCAAAATCAATGCTTTGTAAATCACTATCATTACTAAGAATCAACCGTAAAACACGAATGTGACATTATGTGTGAGAACTATTACAGAACTTCATAGAATCTCTTATCTTTTTTCCTTCTTTTTTTCATTCTTACTTTCATTCTTTCTTTCGTCCTTTCATCCTTTCTTTCTTTCCTTTTTCTTTCTAACTTTCTTTCTCTCTTTCTTTTCATCTCCCTTTCTCTCTTTTTTACTACGTTTTTCTTTCCTTCTTTACTTTTGTCTATCTGTATCTCTATATCTTTCTCTATTTCCATCTCTTTTTCATATCTTTGTTCTATGCTCCTCTGTTTCCCTGTAAATTTCATTCCTTGTTTCTTTCAATTTCTCTTCCTTTCTTTTAACTCTCTTTTTCTTTCCTCAGTATTTATCAACAAATACCCTTTCAGCATGCATAAGTAATTCTCAAAGCACACGAATATGCTACAATGGATCTGAAGCAGAAGGCATTTACTAATGTAATATTTAGCGCTAAAATGTAGCTCTTCCTAGCATTCATTTTCCCTTTTAATGCAAAATTTGTGGGACTTCTCTATAAGCTTGCCCCAGCATTTCCAGTTAAGTTTTACACAGAGAGGAGTTCTGAAGGTAAGACATGTTAGCTAGATATCTTTCATTCTGCAATCTTCTTATCTTATACCAGTTAATCTTCAGTTGCATACTCTGCTGTATACCTACACAATAGTTTCAGGTGACCAACGATCAATAATTCAGGTTTCCTAGCTTCGCATTAGCTCTAAGATGCTAGATGGGGGTTAGACTTGTTTACCTAAGAAGCTCTTTCTGTAGTTGCCCAAACATAGTCTTGCTATGAACCTTGGGATGAGCATCATACATCATTGTCTTGCCAGTGACGCATCAGCTCTAAGATGCTAGCTGGTATTAGGTATCAATCATTTATGGGGCCAGGAGGGCCACCAAAAATATTCCAAGCTCTTTCATTGCTCCCCATTTGCCTAAAGAATTATAAATGTTTGAAATTCGAACAAATATTTCACAGCAAATGCTCGAGGACTAAGAAGCTATGCATGGTATGAACATCATAATTGTACATGGGCACTATACTTTGGCCATTAAACAACGTCTAACTAGCGTTCATAGTATGTTTTGTCTTTACATGTAAACAACAGTTTATAGCAGAATTTCAATTTTAATGCATTTCGTGCGCTATTAGTCTTTAATTTGATCGTCCTGTATCTTATTCTTTGGTCATTTTACCTGCTCGATATCATTGTTGGTACAGCTCCTTTATTTATAAAAGGCCAGCGTTTACGTTAAGAAAGGGCTTTTCCTAGGGTGAAAAGAGCGTTGGTTAATAAATCTTCTGAGGGCTTTTGCCCCATACCTATCTTTCTCATTGCTCTTTGAGAATTTTCCAGCTAAAAATGCCCCTGTTAGTTCCTTCTTTGCATCTTAGCAGAGTGTGTCAATATCCTCTGCTGAAATTGCCACACTGTTATTCCTGCATACATGTTTACAGGAGACCCTATTAAGCAGGGTGTTTTAAAGATACGTTTAGAGCTACACATTTAACCCAACGATGCTGTGTTCTTTTGGCTGCAGATAGGGATAAATTGCCTGCTTTTGGTGAGATGGGGTTGATAAACGCTACTATCTCTAACAATTCCATTTATCATAATTTTTATTACTATGTACTTTCTTACACCCTTGGATCATTAAATAATAAGCTTGTTAATTCTATATGTCTTTTGTTTGAACTGCACAAATTCTTTAATTTTGCAAATTTTGTGAGGAACTGCACGTTTACAAAAGCCATGCTATTAAAATATTGTGGAAATCATTACTAATTAACCATAGTGGTCCAAGGCATTATTCGGTGGTACTCCGCATTGTGTAGTTCTAGCATTTGGCCTCAATCTGTTAATTTTGCAACATCGCTCACTAATCATTGGGTAGAACCATAACCACGGATGAGGTCCTCCAAAATTTCAATAGGTAGCTAGTTTCTTCAGCTTCTTTCAATTTATATCCCTGAATTTGTCATCGTTTATCGATGTCTTGCTGCTTACTTGGATGGATTAGTTTCTTTTCAAAACAAGGACTTGAAAATTACCTGACCCTTTTTAAGACTAAGAATGGTTCTTAAAGAGTTTGGATCAAAAATCACCTTGAGCCCACAGCCTGTCTTTTCTGAAACAATGAAGTTGACATAGGTGGGCAAGCATCTCAATCCCAAAGTTTCATATTTCAATTTGGCCACCAGCTCATGAGAACTATATAGGGGAACGAGTTGTATTCAGATTTATTTACATGTAATTTAGGCATTGACCACCAGCAAAAAAAAGCAAACAAAGCAAGAAAAGAAATCAATTAGTTCAGCCATTAGTGCAACTATATTTTTTGGAAAAAGTACATAGAAACGCCCCATGATAAAAAGTGAATTAGAGCCTGGAAGATGGCTAAATGACCCGTGTCGTGTCGTTTGTGGCAAAAGATTACTTTCAAGGGACTCAAGCAAATCACATTCGACGCAAGAAAGCACGGAAAAAACTAAATCAAAATTTTAGGTACCTCAAAATACCACTTATCACACAAATAGATTGTTCTGGAGTAAGCAATCCTCCTTCACTGGAAGGCAGATAGTTTCTGATTTTGTGAAATCAGCATTGGCGTGAAAGGCTAGATAGTTGACTTAAATAATTATTAAATTACTAGTATCATTTACCAAATTTAAACATGGGTATGAAGTTTAATTGAATATCAAATGAAATGAATGCAAAAAGGACGATTGCTAACAGTTGACTATAAAACTTGAGCATCATGCAATTGTAGCCTGATTGCAGATTCGACAGGTTTGCTTTACAGCAAACTAGTTGAGTATATAAAAAGTCGGTTTCCTTTTTCAAGTAGAGTCTGAGCAACAGCGGCGAAAAAATTTCCATGATCACGTGTGGATCCAAGGTTTGTTGACCCCACCGTACATTACGATTTGATGAGATCATCGATCATGTCATCTGTCCACCTAAAACTTCTCTTCTCCACCATTTTGAACAGCAATGTGGAGTTTAATTGGACATGCGCATTGGCACTGAATTTGCTCCGGCAGTCCGGGCTAGAGCTACTATATTGGAAAATTGTAACCCAGTTAACCGGGATCTCGGCTGATTAAAGCTAGACCTCGTTTTACCGGGCTAGCCCGCTTTTCATATGATAGCAAGTTGTTTTTTTAACAGCATTTAATTTTAAAGCTATAATCTCGGCAAATCGGGCTAGCCCAATTTACAGAAGTCATATGATAAGACCCTAGGAGACAACTTTCTGACACCATGAACATATAGAAGCTGACTTTCTCATCACTTTCTGAGTTGTTCGCGATCTCGTAGACCCGCAGTTTTTCTACAATGCATCTTTATACCTCCGTGTATTGGCAGATAGAAATGTCTTTCCGAGCGCCACTTCGTACTTTGTTCTCGGCAAAGTACAAAATGAGGACCATGTTCCAAAAGAGGCTCTGTATATTATTTTTATTGATATGAAGTGGAGGGTGATGATTTCCGGGAACTTAAGAGTGGGTTTGGAATGGACGTAGGATGCAAATCAAAACAAACGATCTTTCATAACAATCTTCAAAATATCAAACTAAGTTTACAATTATATTATATCAACTGTTAACAACCAACAAATCAATCAGAGCGCAAAGAAAGAATATAAAGTAAAAACAAGAAGAAAGGGTAGTGCCAGCAAAGCAGGTCAATGGGAACGTGGCTTGACTATCAAAGTGAAATAATGACAAGGAAAGTAGAACAGCAAGTAATCGAGAAGATAGAATTCACCAGGAACAACCCTATTTTTTAAGTATGTAGTAATGTTGGAGTAAAAGGGTAGTAAATTTATGAAAAGCATATTGGTGGAGAAGATGGGATTCATCAGCTATACCCTGTTTTCAGGGTTTTGGAGGATTAAATTGCACTTAGCAGTTGTAGGCCCCTTCGGTGTCCAATTTGGGTACTATTGTACGTAGAGCAGATGTGAGACAAGAAGTTCCAAAAACTAATGATATTATTATTATTGAACTTCTCATTTCAACTCCTCTCCACGTAAAGTAGCATCAAATTGACCACTGCTCTCTATAGTATTATTTAATAGTATAAGGGATTTTGGTAACATATACTTCAAAGTATTGGTACATAGGGAATATGAAAGTATGATAGAGATTTGGAGGAAGTGTAAAAATATATGTGATAATCTTTATTAGTATGCCCATGCATATAACCTTATATACCCAAGCAGTATACAATTAAATGCAGGTTTCTTTTTATAAGAAACCACTTTATAAGCAACTTAGTACTAGATTACCTAAAGATTAAGAAAGTTCAAGGTAAAGCTGCACCAAAGTATTGTGGATATGACGTTGTTTTAGAATCTAACTCGTACCAACGCATTTGGTTTGTTGTATGACATTTAGTTTGCTACATTCACTTCTGGACACGTTCTCGCAGCAATTTAGTGCGCTAAATTAAGAAAACTTTATGAGACTTTTGGAACTATACTTTGACCAAAAATTAAGAAACATTGAGTACTAAGCCTTGAGCTAGGTTTCTTATGCAAAAATACTTGTAGCGCTTGGTATATGTGTATATATGTATATATATAATTTTCATAAATAGACAAAGTTTCCTAACACGTACTTGAAACCTTTCTATATGCTATTATAATAGCAAATCTCTAACATGTAGATTCATTCGATGTGGCAGTGTATATAATAGTAGATATGTACTGCCTGATGCTTGATTCTTTCGATTCATGATAGCATAGCAAAAGACCAGCATAGGGTTTGTAATGGCGCGTAAAAATCTAGGACTTTTGGTACGCATTTGCGTAATCACTAGCAACTCTAACAAAATATGTCGGCATATTCACTTTCTGCGTAGTAGCAGAAACGTTTACGCCTGTTAGTGTTATCAAGTGACATGGAAGACAAAAGGAATAATTGAATGGAATTTTGATCGGTTGTATTGAACAGGAATTAAGGTACGAGAATTCTGGTTGCTCATTGGTTTGTTCAAATTGGTTGCAAGATTGCTCATTTGCAGAAAATAGGCAATTAACAGATACCATTAAAATTTTGCAAAGGTTCTGCATTTTTTACCTGTTTGTGAATTTTACTATAATAGGAACTCGTACAATTTTCAGCTTTTGACGTCGCGAGAGTTCTTTGGATTTCTAGCATGCCCATGTGCCCCCTCCATTTTATACATCCATGTTTGTAAGTAATATATCACGTAGTTTTTGACAAGATCACCTGCAAGACAGACACTAGATTTGTGAGTCAACCACGTATAAATAGTCAAAAATCACATATTAGAAACTTCTACTTTAGTGGCGGATGAGTACCTTTTGCAGTGAAGTGCTTACGTAAGGGGAATACTATTTTCCATGACTTTCTCTATTGATCATAGTAGTTGCTCAAATGGTGGACACGCCCCCATCACTTTAGCGTTGACACGGAGTGCACTCTTTCTTTAAGAATAGCTAACTTTTCGCTGAGCACCAACATTCTCAATGTATTCGCTTTTGAGCATTACATTATCCATAAATTATTCATACCTATCAGGGATGCAGCTTCACCTGAAATTCAAAGGAATATCTTCAAATCTTTATTTAAGTCTTACCCCCATCATAAAGTAAGACATTGCACTGGACACCATTGCACTCGTCGAATTTTTAAGTGTTCGGGAGACCATTCTTTATTTCAAACTTTATCAAACTATTATCAAACGAACTGCAATTTTGTTTTTTCGATTGGGCTATTAGCTCAGTAGTGACAATAGTCTGTCCTGGTTGGCTTCTCAAACCGACCAAATACTTGGCCTCTCCATATTCTTAATGATTTTTTTCTCAGTCTCTGCGTCTCATACCTCAAGTTTTTGGAACTTGTTTACAAACAAGTTCCAAAATGTCATTCTTTTTATACTTTCTGTTGTCATGCCATGAAAAGCAGCTTCCAGTGTTGCCCACATACCTGCAACCTTCTCGGCAAGTGCCGTGCAGATTGAGGGTATTTGGGCAACATAGGAAGCTGATTTTCATAGCATAACAACAAAAAGTTGCCTACGGGTGGGTCTTGATGATGAACCAGCCTATTATGGGTGTGTATGGCAAATAATACTGCGATTTAGTAAAACCGTAGAACTCTTCAAACAAATTTAATTTCTCAATAAGCTGTCCAACAGCGTAATTTATATTCTCTGAGATAGTGATTCAGACTAAGCATTGGACCTGCTTGCTGCATAGCTATCAGATCTCAATGGCAGCAAATGCTTGTGAAACCACGTGGAGGTCTATTTCAAATGCGCCTGTAGACTAGATTTTATCAATCAATCAAGTCATCATAAATTTATGATCACACCTAGGCCAGCACAGGTGCTGTTCAGTAATTGCGTAATTGCGTCACGTCTTTGGTGCAGGTGGCTCTTATACATTTTTCGTGATTCTTCGTGATTGTAGAGTAGGGGGTTGATGTTACTTCTGTCACGCTCCCAACTTTTTCATTCATTTAGAGTACAATGTTTCTTTTTCTTTCTCGTACGTATTCATTGCATGTTTTTCTTTTTTTTTCATACCGCTTTTCCTTACAACTCAATGACTAACAAGATTACACTGTATTTGACCCAACAACCTTATTTTCATTCCTTTTCGGTAAATCTATTTAGAATATGACTAGTTGCTTTTCTTGCTGTTTGTAACACCAGTTAGTTTTTTTCTTCTTAAACATCTAATATCTTTGCGATTACCATGTTAGTCACTCTCCTGTTTTTCTTAATTATGATTGGCTAGTTCTATAACGTATTTCCTGTATTTAGTTATTTAAACTCGCAGATGGTAGTGTGTTATTAATTATTCGTTGTTCGCTCAGTTAGCTATACGTTTAATTCCGGATCTCACTGGAGACCCGTCAACTCTTGTATATAGTTGATTTTGTTTGTATATAATCAAATAACCAATGCCACGCTGATTTATCCGATCGTGCTTGACTTCAACGTAAACTTATCATGAAAGGAACTTCCACATCGTTATACTTCAGTGATCTCTCTTGGTTTTCCAAAGCTTTTGATCGCGTCTGGCACAAAAGTTTTTTTGCTAGGCTGCCAATGTCTGGTCTCCACCCCACCCTTATTGCATTGCTAAGTTTCTATTTTAATCGTCCTCTTCATAAATGATCTACTTTCCTCTCTATCTTCTAGCATTTTCTCTTTTGATGATAACATTTATTTAAGCTCAGCTTTTCCATGCAATCCGCAACACCTAGCCTATTCTAATATTTCACCACACCGTAGCATCTCAACTTCAAAGTTCTCCGAATATTTTGGAGGAAGACGAGTATTTACCGCAAACATGTTTTAACTAAGAAAAAGATGATAAGACAATTGAGAGTCAGCCAAATAAGTTCTATTATTTATCAAGATATGTATTTATCAATGACGTATAAAAGTAATGACGTATACATTTGCAATGATCTATATGTGTGGATTGACCTATACTGTCCTGTATGGCGCCTCATAGCTTCAGCGCTTGAGGCAGACGAGGAGTGACATACCGAACTTTGTATTTTGGGCTTTGCTCGAAAATGTTACGAAAAATAGCAATGCCATAAACATTTCAGTATTGCAATGCTTGACTTCTCACTATGTGCTGTTTGCAATCGACTTCGAAAACATACACTACTCCCTTTCCAAATAAGTCTTTCTAGAATGAGACAAAATAAATGTTGTGTATACTGATGTCTGTGCATTCTCTGTTTTCAAGGTTTAACATAGAGTGACTACTTTATACGTTAAGTTTCAAAAATGAATTCCAAATGTGGAATAGATTACAAAATATGAATTAGTAATGCATCCACTTATGTCTCTACAACATATTGGGACTATAGGTACTAAAGTTACGGGAAACACTATCTGCTTGTGTTAGCAGAAATTTCTTAATGAGAACCATTGGTTACACTTTTGCATTGTAATTCTTACAATAAGGCCTTAGAGCTCTTGGATTTGCTGTATAACTTTGATTCTCTGTATGACTCATTTTTGCTTTCCTAAAAAGACTGTGATTTGCTTAATGCTCTAAAACTAGTTGAAAAATATTTGAATCGATACATATCGTAAAGAATCTATCAGTGTGTTTTCAACTGTAATGAGCAATAGTACTGTGATGAGATTTCATGTACTGTGATTGGCATAGAGCAATTGATTCGATATCCTTATTTTGCAATTTGACAGGAAATAGTTACCATCCTTGAAGCTCTTCAGCAATGTCCTATGTCTACATATTCCTATGCTTTAGGCCAGGACATTTCAAAGGCTACAGAATAGACACTACTATGTATGCTCCATACAATCATTGTAACGTTTTTAAAGCTGTCGATGACATTCAAAAGTTTTTGAAAAAATCTTCAGAGTGCTAAAAATAGTAATGCAAATATATGCTGTGCAGTCTATCAACACTGAGTATGTAATCTGTCATATTATGAACGAGGAGAAGGTAGGCCTATGCAATCTAGAGATACATAGACTATATCTAGAGTACATCTTGATGAAAGAGGCAAAAAGCTTTATTTAAAGATAAATCCTTTACCAAGAGAGCAATAGTATGAGGTTTTTGGATTAAATCAACCTGTTACTGGGATTATAGCCCTCTAACATTGAAGAAATTCAACAAAATATGGATCTTTTGTAATGTTTTAAATCTGGAATTCAATAGTATGCACTTTAAACAGCAACGTTACACTTTGATAAGACTAGCAGAAACAGAATTATAATGAAAACGACGAAGATCGTTTCGATCCAGCTATTATATTTGCTTTCGTCGAAATAAGCTTTGGACTAGCCCGTAACGTTTAACTATATAATTCCCTATTTGCTTACTTCTACTGCTTTTGTTTCAATTTATGTTATGCTCTATACCAGCAAGCCAATCTTACACTGCAATGTACTTGAAAGGTGTATTATTGTATTTAGCTGAAGATATATTCAATGAGAAGTTTCAAAAAAATTATTGAAAATGTCTCATTTGAATATATCTCATTTGCAAGCTTATTTAATGCTTAATTACCACCAATTTCTTTATATTTTTTGCTAGATAATAAAGTTGAGATTTTAATTGAAAACAACGCCCATATTGCCGTTCACGATTTTCAAATATGTTTTTGAGTTTTGGTGTTAAGTATCCTTGTTATCTTAGCAACATTTCAGAGTGGGATTCAACTGTCTTCGAATTAGAAAAAGCATTTGAAATCATTCACCGTATCTTTTCATAGTTAAAACTATTTGTCAAGTCAATGAAAAATTTCAAAACTTAGCTACGTTTTAATTTAAACGTTAAGTAATGATACAGTCCCTTATGCAAACCATTCAAATAAAGCAAAGAATTCATACTTATAAGAGTATCAAGAGGCTCAAGAAATAGATGAGGAATGCTTCGACAATGTTTCATTTACTTTGCTATTTCTAGCTAGCTAAGGTTCTTTTCTGAGGACAGCTACAACTTTTTCTGTGGCATTTATACTAGTGTAATTAATCAAAATTTTCGCTACTAGGTCATTTCATGTTTTTTAGTAACTCTAGGGGTAGAAATCTGTTAGCATATTTCAACAGTCTAAGTGATCGAGATATTTGTTTCGATATTTCTTGGATGTGATTCTTCCAGTCAAGAGCATTATCAATATAAACTCATAGGTGTTTCGTACTTTGAACGACCTCTAATGGGTTATTGCGTATATTTGAGCATGATTTGTCCGCTTGATTCTTTAAAGCATCCTCTTCTATAGAACTGATCGAATGATTGCATTGCTTGTTGTCTCTATTCTCGTCTCTACAATCCCACGTTTTTCTGCCATCATTGTTGCTGATATTGGATGATGGACTTTATCTTCAAGTCGCATTCTTTCAAGATATAAGGTCTTGTATGAGATGAAGAATAAACCGTCAAGCAAATTGAGACTCTCATCAAGTGGCAAAGCTAGACGAGAATTGATGGTCGTGCTCATCAGGGACGTAGCGACAGGGAAGTGTGGGGGTGTAAGACCCCAAATTTTAGGACTTGAGAAAAGTCAGGTAAATTGGGTCATTACATTGTCAAAACCAAGTGATTTTTGAAGAGTTGAAGGCTATATTACGCTTGTACAATAGTTGAAAAAACGTATAGTTAAAGGAATTATTTGTACTATATTTGCAAGGACCTTTATCAAAATAGCGTCTTCCAGCCTCTCCGAACTTTTATTTTGGAATTTTTTTCTCCTGGCCCAACCATGGAGTCCTCTATAGTAGACACAGGATACAAGAGAATGTCTATGATATTGAAAATTTTTGATAGATATGCTTGCCCTCCTTCCCATAACACATATGTAAATGGCCAAAGAACATTGGATTGAATAGTAGTTTTTAACAATGGAGCAGCTTACTAACCAGGTAAATTCTACTTTGCACTCCCCCCCCCCTCAAACAACGGGTTCTCGCAATGTCCTTTGTGCTCATAGCTAAGCTCCAGAGACTACAAATGCGTTATAAAGACTGCTCCAATAACCAAGTTTTTGCGATTTGAGAGAATTAATGTTTATTAGTGTACTGAATACTCTTGCTAGTTCGATGAGATGAGAGTAAGGCAGAGACCGACTAAAACCACCACTCTATATTTTCACACTCATAATAATGTACTCATATTTTTGCTCTACTCTACCGACCTTTCTCGAACAACTGCTGATAAAATAATAATAACCTCTACTTATATCGTTACAAGAAATGACTAAATTTGACTAATCAATCGTGAATATGAAAAACAGGATATAGATAACCACGAAACTGAATATCACAGAATAGCTGTGTTATTTAACCTTAATTCATAAAACCCTAAAATCATAGTCCGCATCCGATTTATAACAACTTGAATCAATACTCTTACGTAAATATGGTTAAATACAATAGAAAGAAAATACTTCAACGAATAGAGAGATTACTTGATGCATAAGTCTAAAATGAATGAAAATAACTAAGTGTGACTACATAACCACGTTTACATGCTTCATACAAAGCATGCGTATTCCCAACAATTAGAGACAGGAGGCTAATAATGCCACCCGACTAGAGAAATCTATTTCTCTGAAATCAGTTTAATCAAACGAACATAAAAGGTTCATAAAAGTGAATTGGATGCATTTTCCAAGCTTCTTGCTGATTGTCAGTAATTGTGACTGCGGAGAAAAGTTATCATGGCAAGCATTATTTCGGAATCAAGAAGACTTGTAGATTATTCTTCTACAGCACGCAGGTTAATTCATTGACGTGAGCTATATAACATTTTATAGTTGCCGGGCAAATTGGTCCTCAATGAAAATGATCATTGAGTTGAGCCCAAGTCCCTCGTCTAGGATTTGCCCATTGCTTGGATTTCCATATTTGAGAGAGAATGGACTTCGCCAGTTTCGTGGCTACTTAGAAGCTGCGAGTAATCATACTGCATTATTCTTAAATTATTCTCCAACTTTGGTGACTCTGAACCTTGCTATTCATATAGACTTTATTCTTATAAAAAGTGTGTATATTGTTGAGAGAAATTTTGATGCCATCTTATATCAACTTCAAGTTTGATGAGAATGCACGTTGTTGATGTATAGAAGGATAGGTACAAAGAGATTATTGGTCTGGCAATGCTGTAGAACATTTGCGATGAGACTATTTGAACAACATTTAACATTATAATGAGCCCACTTTATCCGTCTTTGTTGCAATATTTAATATTGCTTTGCCAAGTTCTCAGGTTTCTTCCCTGTACCTTTTAATAATCGCAACCAATTGGAGAGGCCGAACGCTATGTTTTCTTTAGGCCCTTGCTATAAATGCTGGCAAGGATAGCTGACATATCTGCAGCACATACTTCTGTGTGGAAATAGTACAAAGCAGCAGTATTGTGGCCGTAAAATTTGGAAAGGTTCTCGCAAAAAGTGTACATTATGTACAGTTTCTCACTGCAGTACCTTTGGTACAAGTTTAGTAGCAATTCGTCAACAGTTGCTTCCGTAAGTAGCATACCTGTGAACACCAAACGTTCTTATGAAGCATAAGGGCGTTTAGCCAAGTAACCCTCTAATACACCAATCCAGAAAAGACAGTTTTTAGTGGAGAGATTCCCTCCTTAATGGTGGCCCACTGCCAGAAATAAAATCAGATGAGCATAAGTTACAGTACGCAAGGGAGAGAAAGAGTGCTTAGAAGTAAAAATTTCTGTAAGTTAGACTTTAAAGTCCAAGCAGTGAATGTATGTAAAAGGTTGGAAGCAAAAGTGAAAGCATTGAGAGCCAAATTTCATGTCCCAAAGGATATATTTGAAGAGATATGTTTCATAAAGTAATTCCAATAGTGCTATAAAACATTGTATTATGAGGAAATTTCTCCAAGGGTAGAATAGGTAGTATTGAAAAATTGCACGAAGTCCTGCAAGTTGTAAAAAGGGATCTAATTTATGACATGAAGAAAAGGAGGCTCATACCATAATTGCATGAAGTCACATGAAGAACCAAAACACATGAATGAGCTTATTAATCAGAAAAGAAGCAAACAAGTGTCTTTTATGTAACAAAAAAGACCTGAGTATTCCATAATCTAAAGCAGAAACTGGTAGAAAATCTGTTATATAGAGAGGACCATTTCCATGGAGTATAATTGGCAAAAACATTAAAGATTAGAAAAAGGAACAATTCTAAAAGTTTATGCATTAATATAAAGGCACATTAATTGAGATCAGTCAGAGACTTCAGGGACCAAATCCAAAGAGACGTTCTTTGCTTTGGAACTCCAATTATTGTATACATGTATGCGTGAAGTATTTATTTATCTTGTATATAAGGTAAGGCAAATTGCTAATTACAAGTCAGCTTATGGAAATTAAGATAATATGCCTCAATTCAAGAGATTCAAATAAACTTTCAAAAGCAGACTACCTGGGTAACCAATAAAATGGTATACAATAATCTCCATTATCGAGAAGTTATTTTATCAAACTAACAATTAAAATCCAATATAAAATACCAGCAACAAAGCAACCTTGAAAAACATGATGCTTACACAAAATCCTAAAGCACTGGAGAGCAATAGCAATTCTTCTTGATTGATCAAGAAGTAATCTCAGTACAGAAAAGGGTAGCTATTTAAAAGCCTACCAAGGCAAAGAAAAATATATAACAGCTCACAAGCTTGACAATTGCTACAGTAACAGTCTACTGTTAACGTACGAATTATTGCATTTGCATGACTTCCAAGGCAAATTAAAAATCCATAAAAGTTCACAAGAATGAACATTTGTACAGTTACAGCATACTATTGATGTATGATTTATAGTATTTGGATGCAAAATTGCAAGAAAACACATTCAAGCTACCAAGACTATTTCATGCGCCTATTTGAAAGAACGTTAATTCTTCTTGGCTTCTCCACAAATTTCTGAACTATTCTGTCATGAAGAACATTTTTATCTTCAATCACTTTTATGACATCTTTGTGTAGTGATATTCTACATAAGCACCCAAGACGTTCTTGTTCCATTTTATTGAGTATATTTTCACTCTCTTTAAACAAGAAAATGATCTCTCTACAGATGAACTGGAGATGGAAGTTACAGAATTTAGTTTCAATAACTTGACCGCTTCTGGTACACTAGTTTCCAGATCACATTTATAAATATATTGCAATATTTCCAGAGCGCTGTCTTTGTAAAAATCAGGGTAATTGTAAATAAAGAGAAGCTCATTTTTAAGTGATTGTCTACGGAAAAGGGGACCAGATTTACACTTCAAGAATTGGAGCACTGGTGGCACTCCTTTTCGCCATTGTTTGACAATGCATGGATCCACAAGGTCCAAGCAAGCAAATTTCCTGCAGTCTGTAAATCTCTCAGACAACATAGACATAATGTTATCAACAAGTTGAAAATATAGACTTTTGTAGTTATATCTTTTACCTGCATTGGAGACTGGTTCCCCAGGTAAACAGACTGTTCATTGGAAGAAATGATGATATGCATTGTCAGTGCGCAAATCAGACAGTAAGTTACCAGAAGCAGATATTTTCGGACAACAATTGCTGAAGTCTATATTTCGATTTTGAAGAACCATGTAAAGAAGTCATAACTGTTCCAAAATCCTATCAAAAACGTGAACTAGGAAACAAAACAAAAAGCTGTTCATGAATAGTTATAAGCCACTAGCTTGTGATATGGATACATCATGCGAGCCTTGTGGGTTTTCAATAGTCTTCTCCAGTAAGTCTAAAAGGGTTTTGTACTTATCATAAAGAACACTGCTGGTACGTGAACGATAGTACCACCTGGTTTCTCCAGGCTAAGGCATATCAATTTTATTTGAATGCAACAAATCCTTCCTTCTAGAACTGCTGCTAGCAAATGTGCTAAAAGCAGCCACATTTGCAAAGAAGACTAACATAGAACTATATTTAAGCGGTGAGCTGCACAGTGAAAGAAGCAATCAAAGGGATAGTCTTCACTAACAAGGGTTTGGACATCAGAAATGTGTCTAGACTTTACAGAAACCCCATGATACGTCTGCATGATCAATTTATTTTGAATAGAATCCCCATAATGAGTAAAAACATCTTTGACAATTGAACTAATGGCAGGAGCAGCTCCATCTGTACTCATATTATAAAATTTCAAAGATCTCTCAACAATATCATCCTTTTTATCAAGCCTAATAATAACACTAAGCTGCTCCTTAGTTGACATGTCTGTAATCTCGTCAACTTACACACTCAGAAAAGTGCACAGTTGTATTTCCTCATTAATCTGATCTTGAATGAAAGAGTCTATGCATTCAATCAGATCATTCTATGTGTTACCTGAAACACCAGTAAAAACTAAATTGTACAGTCGAAAAAGAAAGCAAACAAATTATGCAGCACTTCAATTACAAACTAGACCACAAAAGTGCCCATTCTCTGAGCTTGACAAGAAAAATAAGATATTGCTTCCTTTGGTGGACCAGAAGAATGGCCTACCACAAGGGTCAGTGCACCACCCTACTCTTTTTAATATATACACTAATGACCAAACGGAAGTCGACCGCATCCGCCGATTCATCTATGCAGATGACCTCTGTCTTGCAACGCAGTCAGCATCGTTCACTACTATCGAAACGAGACTGACAGAGGCACTTGAAGGCCTAACTATTACGCTAACAACTTTCTGAATGCCAACCCGGGGAAAGCACAGGTGTGCGCCTTTCATCTGAACAACCACACCACAGACAAACAACTCAATATCACCTGGAATGGCCAAGTCCTCGAAAATGACCGTTTCCCAAAATACCTGGGAGTGACCCTCGACCGAACCCTGTCGTATGCAAAGCACGCACAAAATGTGAAGGCAAAAGTTGCTGCTAGAAATAACATCCTTGGAAAGCTGGCAAACTCCACCTGGGGAGCAAATCCTAAAACATTGCGGATGACAGCTCTGGCTCTCAGCTACTCAACAGCTGAATATGCCTCACCTGTATGGGCTAGGTCATGCCATGCAAAAAAGATCGACTCTGAATTAAACAATGCGTGCCGAATAGTAACTGGACAGCTGAGACCTACACCACTACCACTCCTATATAGAACAGCCGGGATTGCCCCACCTCAAACCCGGAGAGAGATACAGGCAAGGACGCATAAGCACTCGCAGGAGAACGACAAACGACACCCGATGTTCGACCACAAATACCCCCAGAGCAGACTTAAATCCAGGAGAAGCTTCAGGACTGTGGAAAATCTGGACCCTAATTTATCGGCATTCCGGCGTCTGAAAGCCTGGAATGAACTGTAAACCTACCCAAATGAGGCGATCCAGCCTCCAATTGAAGATTTACCAACTGGGACAGATCTTCAAAGAAAAGACTGGGTGTCGCTCAACAGAGCAAGAGCCAAGGTAGGAAGGACGGCCAGTACCCTGCACAAGTGGAAACTCGCACCTTATAGCGAATGCACGTGTGGCCACCCCAACCAAACAGTCAACCACATTCTCTCAGAATGCCCACAGGGTCCCCACTGCACCGATCTAGATATCCGAGAATGCAACGAGACAGCCCAAGTTTGGATAACCCATTGGTGCGATAAGATATGATGATGATGATTCTAAAGACATTGAAATTTTGTCTCAAAATTTGCGTCCGACGTTTCCGACGTCTGACGCTGAAACCTCAGTGGCTAAGAAAAGGAACTGACAAACTTCGGCTTACTTTCAGATTACCACATTACAACGAAACAATGTATGATTGATGGCCATTAGCACACAACAAGTCTTTCTGAACAAAGCAAGTCAAATACAATCGTTACTTAAGTTAAATTTCTCCGTCCGACGCTAAATTAATAAAAACACAGAAAGCGCATCTAACCTTTACAATGCTGCATTCACTCATTGATTTCAGGATTGAGGAAGCACGCTCTACACCAGATTTCTCCTTCAAAGTATGTAAGCAGAGAAATCATTCTACTGGCTTTTGATTGCTATCGTATCTAATAACAACTGACAATTGATCTTTATCGCTTACATCTGGTGTCGTATCAGCCACCAACGAGAATGTTGATGCCCTATTTTTGTCCAAAATTACCTTGTGCTGCCTGACTTATCTTTATAATTTGATGATCTTATTCTGTGTGTGATGACTCTAGTCGGTGACTCTAGTGGTAAGGCCTCCTTATGCAATCATCATTTCACAACTTTAAGGGGCCACAGTAGCAACTGACGAACTGCACAATCTAGATAATGCTACTGTTCTCACTTTCATGTACATGGTATGAGTAGTGTATATTGCTATCTTTACTGATTAGTTTCATGGGAAAAGAAAATTTATTAGCTCTTCAATTTCCCAAAACTCTCATAATGTCACATTTAATTTATACGATGTGTGTGGGTAGTATAGAGGTGACGGAATTCAAGTACCTAGGATCAACAGTGCAAAGCGATGGAGGCAATGACAAAGAGGTAAGAAAAAGGATCCAGGCTGGATGGAACAGTTGGCAAAAGTCAACAGGATTGCTGTGCAACAACAGAGTGCCATTGAAAGTAAAAGGTAAAATATTCAGGGCAATGGTCAGGCCAGCAATGTTATATGGCATGGAAACAGTCCCTTTGACAGCAGGGCTAGAAAATCGTATGGATGCTGCCAAAATGAGGATGCTACGATGGTCTCTGGGTGTTACCCGAAGAGATATGCTGCGAAACGAAGTAGTGAGAGACAGGCTGAAAGTTGGAGTGCTCTCTCAGAAAATCAAAGAGTCGAGACTGAGGTGGTATGGGCACGTGGAGAGAAGAGAAGAGGACTATTTCTGGAAGAGAGTGTTGAGAATGGAGATACCAGGCAGAAGGAAAAGGGAACGGCCAAGACGAAGGTGGATGGATAACATCAAAGCGGACATGTTGGAAAGAGGACTGCAACGTGAAGACACTCAAGACCGTGCTGTTTGGAGGTCGAAAATTTGCTGTGGCGACCCCTGTTAACAGGGAGCAGCCGAAAGAAGAAGATGTGTGTGGGTAGTATGCTGCATCTCTCTCTTTGTGTTTGGCCTCCAAATGGCATGCTTTCTCAAGTAGGGTATCAACCTGATGATTTAATTTGAAAGAGTCGGCATATATCTATTAAAGCTTACATTGTCACCAATTCTGGTAGTATAGTCAAGGTTTCCAGATGAAAACACCATTATTCAGTGTTTTTACATTATATGCAGTATAAAAACGCTCTAAAAGCTGCAAAAGTAACAATAGTTTGGAAACTGTTATTATGTCGGGGAATACGTGTTTTTCTACTCCAAAGCCATATTTTAAACAAAAATCTACGCTGAATTTAGCATTTTAAACATAGTTTCAGCATGAAATCTTTGTCCAATCTTGTTTTTTCAGTGTATGCACACTCACCGAACTTAGGCCCATTGCAGTGAACAAGGTGCATATAACCGTGTGTGAGCTAAATTTCGTGAAAATGAGTGAATTTCAAGTACAAAACATGTGTTGATCAATTTTTCCTTTTTTCCAGGTGCCAGTGCTTCTCATCTTGTGCCATTGTTTGACCGATGTGGTAGTCCAAGCGTTGTTGCCAAATGTTCATCCTGTAATTTCTGGACAAAGAGAGCACACAAAACAATTTACAGCATCCCTGACTATTCTATGAGGTAACTCTCTATATCATGTACTTGAAAATTTGTTTGCTTTCCGATTTTGAAAGCAGGATTGCTTAGATAGGCTGCAATTTTCGGTTGACATGGTGCTAGGTTTGCAATATACAACTTTTGGCTGTCGGATAGGGCTTTTTCTCTTTTCCCAGGGTCATTTCCAAGCACCGAATCAATTCTTTCACCAGCTACCTATACATTTTGTTTTGGAATATTGTTTAGACACTTTTAGGTACATTTTTCTACCTGTTGGCACTCTTTGGAAAATTTACCCAGAAATTCTATCACAGATGCCAAAAATACTTCAATGTTTGGCAAACTCCCACCGTCAGTCAATGCCACTATGTCGTTGCCTTGCTTGTCGATGTATTCAAGCAAGTGCTCAAGTTTTCCAGCGCAACTAAGCCAGTCATTTTCGCTATGTATTCCTTCTCCTTTTCCTTAGAATATTCTTACTCTGATACTTGATCCATTGTTCAAATTTTGAGTGCATGCTTTGTAGCTCTGAGAAAATTGAATTCATGCTATTGCAGACAAGTTTGAGTACAAAGAGAGGGCATCATCTGATTACACATGGCATCGAAGAAAATTTTTTAAACAAATTCTACGCATCTTTTAAAATGCTAAAATTTTCAGTGAAGACGTTGTACACCATCAGTAGCTAGGACATAGAACAGATGCAACAGAAAGCGTATAGAACTAATAACTCTAGTTTCTACTCTACTGCTCTCAAAAATGTTGACACATGACAGCATTTGCTTCCAGTTACCAGCCATCATTCAATTTAGCAAGCACTGACAATGGCTACCAAGCTCTGACAATGGCAATAATTATGAAAACCAACGCAGTGAAACCTTCCTTAACAGCCACTCCCATAGAACCGTCACCTGCCTGTGTGGTCATCATTTAAGTCCTTACAATACATTGCTTATATTAAACTTGGTCAGTCACTTTAGTCACCTATATAAGCATATTTCATTCAATATTGCAAAAGCTACATTGCTAAGTTGAAAAAAATGCTTAAATTCTGTACCTATCCTGATGCTTTTCTTCATGGTCTAGCATAATGTAATGGTGATAATCCTCTAAATGCAGCATAATCTACGTGTTACTTTCAGAGAAAGCAAAGTTCTGTTGCAAAAGAATTTAAATTGAATTTTGCTTGAAGAGAAGAATTTCCATCAAGTTCAAAGACAGGGTTCGACAAAGACAGGTGCGGTGGACACCGCTCACAAGCAGATCAGATCTTGCAAGTACTTCACGATAGCCATAATTTTCTCTCAAGTTTCGCTTCATTTTATTTCCATTTCTTTAAAGATAATCTACTAATGCTTTTCATCCCAAGTAAGCCAATTTTGAATATATGAATATCTTACAATGCAACTTAAATAGAGGTGGTCGGTCAGATTGTCTGCTCAGGTAGGTGCAGGTTGAAAAAGCTGGGCCTGCAAGCATCAAAGAACTTTGTCGGACTCGATTCAAAGGGAGATCTATTGCACTAAATAATATGCAATGTTTTGTCAGTCTATGATAAGACAGCAACTTACGAGAAATTTTATGATGCAATGTAATTCAACTCTCATGTAAAGAAGTTTTACAGTGGAAGTACATCACGCAAATCTACTGTAAAGCAGCTTTACATGAACAGTGGATTAATGCAATACTTGTGAGACGATTCCAAATCCTTGGAAGGGGATGCAAAAAGGAATGAATGAGAATTCAATAAGTCTTTATAATCGGAGAACTTGCTCATAGGAAGTTATGTAGCTCGTTCAATATAACATTTATTAAAGTTGACATCAGTGGCGAATTTAAGCATGGCTTATTTAACAACTGCTATAAGTCCTCCAACTCTTTCCTTCTTCACAGCTGTCACAATATTCACAGTATGAATACGTTGTGGAGCATTCTGATGAGCTGTCTTGTTGTTGCCCATCCCGTCTTTGCCACTTTTGGAATCTTCTTTGAAGAAATTTCAGAAGCACAAGGAAGCACTATCACTGAAAATTCAATGCAACAGACATTCATCATACACGAATCAATTCATGAATGCTCGATGAAAGAGAATTGCAAATATGTCGTCAAAAATATTTCAACTGGGAAATTCAATCTGTATAATAACGAAAATGATCTTCCTCTTAAAAGGACAGGACTTCGCATCTGGAAGAAGACGCATCACGGTACGTGATTAATCAATTGCTAAGATATAAGTTAATAGCCACTATTCTGTGTGGCAGAAAGGGGCTTTTGAAAACTTGTGTAGCGCCTCAATGGTGGACAAGTATAGACATTTATGTTGTAAAATGTTATGAAATTCTAGTGCAGGGGTCAGCAACCCGCGGCCCGCAGGATATTTTGTGTTGCCCAAAAGGCCCCTTTAAATCTGCAGTTCATGCAATCCAATGCATGAGTGGGGGCTACAGAAGCGAAGGGAAATGAACATAGACGTAATAGTACTGTCAAGACAGCACGTAAACAGCTTGCAAATTAGATAAAACGTACAACCATCTATAAAAAGACTAAATCTAAACGAGAAAGAATAAGAATAAGGGTGATCCTCCAAGCAATCTTGCTTTGTGTGTGAATTTAGCTCCTCAAATGAACATATACCTTAATTCTATGTTTGAGTTTACTTATTGCTTCAAAGTTACAGTACGTTAAAATTAGTATATATTAAAATTAAGCTGTATTTAGAGTTGCTGCCAAAGTATGCATTTCATAATTCAATTTTGGCCCCCTCGTTTATAAAGGTTGCCGAACCCTGTTCTAGTGGGATGGGAGGGTGATGGCAAATTTGCTATGTAACAGAGCATACTGCTTGAATTAATTATTTTCATTGAATCAAGCATAACCTATCTTGCATACACTAACAGTAACATGTACATTCAATAAAAGTTAAGTTAATTCTTGATTCAGTACTTTCCTACATGGGCAAGAAAATGATCTTACAGACTTTTGAAATTTCCTAGACTTTATGCTTTCAGGGCATATGAACAACAGTTTAAGCAGCAGAGCATCAATAAAAAGGTGGTATCAAGTGCAGGGTTCATATGCATTCTGCCAAATATTTTTTCCTCACTTTTCCTGACTTTTTGTCATTAAAATGAAGGTACTTCTCCTGATCGCGTACACGTTCTCTTTTTATAAGAAAAAGATTATAATAAAATGGTGCTCAAATGGCCGAAATCTTAAGAAATCTTAGGAAAATTTCGAGGCTCAATTTTGAAATTTAAGTGTTTTTAATTGGCCAAAACTCGATATCTCATCATTTTTACATTTAACATATTAAAGATGGAATTCACCTTCGAGTATACAGGATTAACAGCGAAAATTTATTCCATATTTGCCAGGTAATTTCACTTATAAGAAAAACTTAAGAAAATCCCAGGTTAAATTTGGGGAAAAGTTAAGAAACTTGAGACTCATGCAAACAGATGGTTCTTATGAAGCAAGAAACGTGTATCAGGAATACATAATATTTGTCCTGACCATCTGGCTATACAAAGGATGCCACTGATCCATTTTTTTCAAGTAAATAATTGAACAAAGTTTGCCAATTCTTGAGAAAAAGGTGCCTCTCTGGTCAACTGCTTTGTCAATCGAGAAAATATATTTAAAAACCTTGAAACTCCAGAATCTCTTTCTAATCGTCAATATGCCAAACTAACGGTGCTCTCAAAAAAGAAACCATCTACTTTTCCATTGTTTTCTTATAGTAACGAGTAATTTCAACTAACTCATGAAAATGACACTGACGCGTTACACATTCTTTCTTACTCGAAACAGCTAAACAGGCCGTAGCTTCAGAATTTCTTAGGTGGTGTGCGAAATTTTTGCCCTACAAAATTGTCTATTGCCTTGCAAAAATGAGATCTATAGTACGGTAAAAAAAGATAGAAGAAACGATTGCAGGAGTAATAAATATAAAATATAACACTGTCTATGCTAAGTTTGAACGTTCTTATTTGATTGGTAGGGTGTAGTCATTCCATGCAAAGTCTATCCCAGAAGCACGTTCTATTCAATAAGAAAGTTTTTTGGCCTAGTACTGAAAGTTTCTTAACTTTCTCACGATTCCAGTACCAAATCTCTTAAGACTTTCTTAGCAAAAATGTTTTGCTTCAGATATTTTGTGCATGCACATTAGTGGAGAGCAAAGAAGCTCCATTTACACCTGAAATGATGGAAAATATTCCTAAATAACAGAAATTAAGCTGTTATAGGGCACTAAACATAACATATATAATATTCTGTACAGAGATAAATCGAAATTAAAAGAAATGCACAATTATAAATGTCTTAGACTTCAAATATCTAGTACTGAACTTTCTTAACTTTTTGAGCAGCTGAGTACTACTTCCTTATAAACCGCTTTCTTAAGAAAGGAACGTGCATTCATTTTAGTTACTTCTGTTGCCACACAAAGAGAACTTGGATAGAAGGTGCCAGCTACTTGGAAATAGAGCAAGCCCAACACTTGCCTGATGGAAAGCAGGCCAGTAAGAAGAAAGAGAGGGCACGACATTTGTGGACTCTACGTTCAAGCACTGTTGTATGAAAAAAGCAAAGAGAGCATGGGGAATTGGGGGCTTGCCCCGAGAAGAATTGTTTAACGACACGCCCTTTAGAATTCTGGAAATGCCCCCTATAATATAGGACAAATTGGTTCCTTCATTGGTCGTTTTCCGCATAAAGTGGTATGACCACATTCCGGAATTTATACACAGAAGGATTCATCAGCAATATTTCTGACTTGCAAATGGGACGCAATTGCTTTGCAAATTGCTCTTCTTATCTGGTTTGGGGAGGGGTCACACCCCATACCCTCCGCGGCAACTACTCCCTGCCGCCACATCCGAAATAATTTAGAATCTAAGCATTCGAGCAGTGCATATAAGATGGTATCTTTACACGGATTATCAAATGCAAATCTTCAATCCGGATTCCCATCCTACATGGTTGGATTACACTCTCACTTATGAAATGACATTCTGGAATTGCAGATTGTGTATTTGTTTTTCAGACTGCATGTTTGCGCTTTAAACTTAAAAAATGAAATTTGGAAATTTATATAACTCTACAATTGGGCTCCACAGAATTCACTTGACTGATAAAAATTCTTGACTTTTCATTGACTTTTCTCAAGTTTCAGCAAAATGTCCTGACTTCTCATGAATTTTCCTGATTTATCCTGATTGTCCTTTAAACATATACTTCTTTCCGTTTTTGGAAAATGCTTTAGTCTCCATTCCTAAGCCACGCGAGTGCATTCGTCAGTTTCATCTGGCAATAAAAGCGAACAGTGATCATCGCAGAATGAAAGTTGGGTCTTCGTAATGACTGTTTGCGTGGATTCACTGATTTATTTTGAAACTTTTGAAGTAGAAATTTTGGCATTGGGATCAGCAAAAAGCACGGCTTTGATACCTTAGATACCTTTGATACCTTTGATACCTTAGAGAGACTGCAAGAGGCTTAGCCTGGGGTAAAATTGTGAGGTGTGTATGAACAAATGGCGCCGTCACACTGCATGAACTGCAAAATTCCAGTGAGGAATACGTCTTGGAGTTCAGGAATAAAGTTAAGCGAACAAATTTCAATGGATGAGTAAATCTTTTGGCGATAATTTTGAAAATTAACCCTTAATCACGTTGTTTATTAGATGTTTATCAGATACATTGATTCAACTATTCTTTCTCAATGTTTACGGCCACACACCTACAAATGGTAAAGGCAATTGTATGTTCCCTTATACTCTCATACGTAAGGGAGTGGCTGTCGGAGTGGGGCCGTTCAAAAAATTCGTAAGCTCAACTTCATTGATTTTTGGACCTCCCTCTCCCTTGTTCACTTTTCTATATTTTCATACTACCCCTTCCCTCAGAGCGCACGTACTTTTAAGTCATTAAACTGCCCGCTTAAGCATTTTTATTAAATGTTTGTATAAAAATCAATGAGATTGTGGACTTTCGTGTAGAATCTTTATAGGACAGTTATATTTAGTCAGGATACTCCACTAGTAATTACCGCTTGAACATTACATGAGCGTATACATATTCTTTTAAAAGCCCCCTCCCCTGCAAATTTCTATACGGGTATCCCCTTCCCCCCTCCCGAGCGTATATACTTTCTGAACAGGCACGTGGAAAGTGAGCGAGCATTTTGCCAAGGCTCAAATGTTGAACGAACTATTGACTTTCCATACAGGATCGAGTGCTCCATTCGCTATGTAACTACTTTCATACACCCGTGCAACCTTGAAAAGTTACTGCTTTTGAGCATTTACATTTTTTCTGGATGGACATCGATGTTGGATCAGCTTTTCTCCCCTATATCATTGCATATCACAGCTAAAGCAGCATTATTTAGATTACTATAGCTTTGAAGGAAACTAGGAACATGGCAGCTGGAGCCGCTGCCTGGAAAGAAACTCAACGCATTGCAAGAGATACAGAACAGGGAATTTTACCTTATTCAATGAGCCCCTATTAAGGAACAGATACCAGCCTGATGATTAAGTGCTGCAAAGGTTATCACATATGACCGGACCCCCATGGTACACAAGATTCTCAAAGAAATCTGCTCGGACATTTTTAAGGAGAAATTTATAAGGTGAACTCAGGTCTCAAAATACAAAATTTGCAGAATAGACGACCTCCAAATACCTAACCAACGGCAGGAACTCTCAAAATTGTTTTCTTACGTTGGTCCAAATGTCTGGAATGACATCCCAAAGGACATAAGAAATGTGAAATACACATGCCTTTCTAAGCATAAAATGAAAACCTACCTCTTGGACCAATAAACCAAAAATCAACAAAGAAGTAATATATCCCTAGCATGACCTCCTGGTAGAACAGTTTAAAGTTTATTTCGCTTTTATCTTTGTTTTGTACGTAACTACCTTTATTTAAGCTATTACATACATATCTGAAGGAGTATCATGGATTGTGTATGAATAAAATATATTTGAACAAATATATGAATAAACATACATGACCGTTGCCAAAGTTAGGCGATTTGTCCATGTTTTTGCTATACAATGGTCACAATAAGTCTTCTTTCCAAAATACACCAAGACAATCCCTCAAGATTCATAGCAACCTACTGAAGCCGTAACTACTAGTACCATGATGCATTGCGTGAAGCACAGTAGTTGACGTCATTAACAAAAAGGTCTATTTCTTAGCAAGGCAGGATTTTGCAGCAAGCGAATTATTAATAGTGATAATTGACATGCTTATGTTTTTCTCCAAGTTCATTGATTGTGTTGGAGTTTATGATTTTTTGTCGTTTCCAAGGTGCTTCGAACAATCAAGCCCGCTACCAGCTGGAGCTTCTGTCAAAATACCTTGCAAAACAGTACTTAAAGGCCGAAGCTTAACAGTTAGGCTGAACTACAAGAAGGCATTGACATTGTGTGAAGTGAAAGTTTATACTACCGAAGAAGGTAATTGGAAAAATATTTTTAGTACCGTGTTGTTGATTTTGCAGTTAATTTATATTCTTAGAAGTAGCTATAGTAGAATAGACAAATACATGAGGAGGAAAAACTTGAGAAAATATAATATTATATAATAAGATAGAAGGAACTTACACTTGTGTTATAATGCATGTTTTATTCAAAGTTTTCAGTGAAAACTCTCAATTTTCAGAAATATAGCAATTTATATCATGTTCTACTGGTTATTCAAATGAAAAGTTTAATGCCTTTCCACTTGCATTTTCAATTACTTAGATTCCTTTGCATGTTTCTATTTTTTCCACTTTTGATCTATTTTACTTCATTTTACTATGTACTTTTCCTAGTCTGGCAATGTTTAAATAGTAAACATAGTCAGTTTTAGTCATTGTTTTTTCTAGTATAGAAAGGCCCATTTAAGGGCAGTGCTTGTGCAGAAGAGCTCTCCTCTCGATAGTTAAAAAAGTCAAAGTCAAAGTCCTTCCCGCGCCAATGGTGCATAGGGCGGCGCCTATCTCCGTTTCTATAGCCCTAGGCCACGCGTCTGCGAATGCAGTGAGGGCTACAGCGGGGGGCTGATCCACTAGTAGCTCCGCGTGTTTAACTTCCCCACTCCTTTCTCATTTTTCGAGCGCCAGAAGAGAAAGGCAGCGAGTACCATTTTTAAAGTCTTTGGTATGACTCGGCCGTGGCTCGAGCCATCGACCTTCCGATTGTGAGGCAGACGCTCTACCAACTGAGCCATCACACCGGTTAGTTAAGTATATCAAAATAAAAATGGAATGAAATCACCATACTAACATTCCCAATACGCAGCACATTGAAATTTGAAGTGTAGAGGAATTGAGAGGCAAGAGGACTTCTAAATCTAATACGGTGGAAGGAATAAGAACTTCATGATGATATCCTCCATTTATATAAATAAGTGTATCATTTTTTGGCAAAAACAATGACAAAGTACCATGAGAAATAGACAAACTGCCAGTCTCAATTATAGCTCCTCAGTATAGTCTCATTTCCATATTCACAAAATGATTGTAGTTGCTTACGAATAGGATGTAAATGTACTTGTGGCAATATTAACTGATAACTATATGTTTGCTTAACTTATAGCTCTATGCTGATAACTCCAGTAAAAACAATATGTGAATAGATTTTCATTCTATTTTTGTCAAAAGCAGTAGTGCAGATCAGTAACAGGTATGTTGTCCATACCCCTTTCCACAGATGCGTAAGCCAGTTTACTTATCATATAGATCTGTGGTCTCGTTTGATAAAAGGTTACAGAATTGTGTATGTTATTGCCTAACGGGTAAGAGATTACGCACGTCAAGCAGTTTCCTCAAATGTTCAGATTCATTGGTCCACTCTTCTTTTTGCAACTCATTTTCTTGACTTACTCAGTACGGTTTAACTATGGCACCATATACACCACAAAAAGAGCATACTTCATGATTGTATGCTAGAGTACTTTATTCCAATATAATTTAAAACTTTTGCTCATTTTTCTGTCAACGTTTTTGGAGAAGCCGTTTTCAATTGTTTGCCATACAACATATACCTCCTGCTTTCCGTTAGGATAGAGCTTCAATACAGCATTCTTGCTAAACATCCTGCATTAGCATGCTTACGCCTAGATTCAGCTATTCACATCCAGCATTATCACAAAAACCTATAATTTAATGCCCAATCAATGAATTCAGACTCTCATAAATCACCATGTACCATTCTGGATAGCTTAGGGGCTCCAAGGAGCATGGAAAGGTAGGAAATTCATTTAAAGGACAAGAGAACTCGGCCAAAACTAAAATGGGACAAGAGCTTTGGGTCTTTTCTGGGGATATGTAGAATATGTTTCGATATGCAGGTTGCCTGTTGGTTTTTAGAGTTTTGAAATGCAGACTGAGCTGAAGTAATGTCGAAGCATTTCTTGTTTTCTCTTCATCTTAATACTTGATAACGCTTTGCAAAAAGACATTTTCTAATACATTAACAGCATGTTTGGGCACATTTATTCTGGGAGAACCTCTAAGATCCCTACTTTCTTGTGTGTGGAACCCTTAGCTTTGCGGTTGCAGTCCATCAATCAGCGGATCACGTCATCACTCATTACGAGCCTATTTGGTCTCATGCAAGAGTAGGTTGTGCACATATCCCATACATGGGCCATTCTCACGTGAAGTACGGGGCATTCAAAGAGAAGTATTTGACGTAATACAAACCCTGAAAAGGAAATCTCAAATGCATTTTTTCATGAAATTTGATGCGTAGAGCTAAAACATTTGCAAAGCAGCTTTGGGTCCAACCAAACTTATTCTTAGTAGAAAGTTTCAAGTTAATCAATTAAGCAATATTTTGTTTCTTGAGATAAAATTAAACAAATAACGTCAATTAAGCAATAGTTTGCTTCATGAGATGCCTCTAAATTGCTAAGAGCTAATCATTAATGGTTTAGGACTTAGCTATGCTAATAGAAGGAGTTTTATAGAAATTTAACGAATTAAGCTAATTTCTTAATACTCCAGAAAAATATGGCAAAATATCCTGTGACGCTCCTGCCAAAATCGATGGCAACTGTAAATTTGTAAGCAATCTCAATCAAACACAGTCTTAAACTTGAAAGAACATTTGTCATCTGTGTTGTTAACTTTCAATACATTGTATCTTCATCAAAACTCTGCTCATTTTATTTAATTTGTGTCTTTAGCTAGGAAATTACTTTTACACTTTAGGTTGACGATTCATGAGAAAGGTCCATGCATGCTATCAAGTTACTGTGTATCTTCTTCGATACGAGCTCAAGTGTAGACAGTAGATACCAATACATAAAAGTTGATACGTTGCTACAACTTTCACTCAAACAAGGAAAAAATACCGCTTTCATGATTTTGCTTAGAATATGCTCTATTCTAGCTAGCATTTACAGTACCATATTTTCATGTCTTCAATATCAACCGCTAACTTTTCAATGGATGAAAGCATGTTCTTTCCTTGGCTAACACAAATTGATACGGCTGTGAAACCATGTAAATAATCAATTCCCTAAAATCTGAAGCAAAAGTTGTAAATTAAGCTTTAAAGTTTAAGCTAACTAAGTCAAATTTTTGCATTTTTAAATTGCTTTTGTAAGTTTTGAACTAATTAAGTCAAAAAGTTTTAATTTTAAATTAAGCTTTTACAATAGATGCCCTCCGTTTATTAACTTATTCCATAGAGAGAGTAGCTTCACATCAAAATAACATGAACACACACACTGAATTCAAGTGAACTAGAAAAGATGAGCTGGGATACTCAGAATGTAAACGGGGCTCAACAGTGCATGCTATTTCTTTCAGCTTATGGCAGAAAGTTGATAAAATTGGCTAATTTATTCAAATGCTTAATTAAATTTCATTCATTCATCTTTCAGATATAAATGAATGCCTCAGCAGCCCTTGTCAAAGTGATCAAATTTGTATCGACTTGAACAATGCCTATGCATGCAATTAAGTTGCACGAATACAGGTTACTCTCACACTATGGTTTGTTTGTGATGTCACTTCCTGTTTAAATGTATAAACAAATGGACCACGTTTGGTAGAAAGTATTTATCAGTAATAATTCTGCATTCTAGATAGAATTTTGATAACTTTTAATGCTCCTTGTATTGAAGTAGGAATTGCAATGTATTAGATCTTTGGAGCAGCCTATTGTGTTTGGGGTACGGGGTGTACTGTTGTTGAGCGGTAGGTATTCCTGAAAAGTGAGCAAGTCTCGGTACCAATCTTTGGCATATGTGAAGAATTATGGACGTCAATTGAAAAAACATACTTTTGAAGAAGCATACATTTGCAAAACTTTTATTAGAAAAAATTTTATTTGTAGAATATTTTGGCTTTTAATTCTGAAAAAGCACTTTTCAATAGCTACTGCTGACAAATTTATGCTCGATCAGAAAAATAATGGTGATATAGATAATTGAATAACAACATAGTTCCTATAAAATCACTATATTTTGAGTCCAGATGGTTCTAAACGTTGTTTATAAGGCAAGCTTTATGTCTTCAAATGGTCATATTTCAGTCTAGTTTGAAAATATTTACCCAGAATTGTCAAAAATGCCTATTGTAAGGTAATCTATTACTCCATAAAGTCAAAGTATATACCTTATAAATATATATTTATACAACGTCACCACTAATGAACTGTATGCTAGTAATAAAAAATGTAGAAAAGGCTATGCTGCCAGGTTAGTATTCATAACAGTTAAGAGTTAGTCGAGGGGTTTCTACTCATTCAAAGATAAAATAGGTTAATTTGATAGAGATAGCTTTTGGTTTGCACACAGCAAAAACCATGAATTTTTCAATTGAAATCCATTCTGAAAATGAGCGAGCGTCTGAATATCACATCACACCTGAACTAAGACGCTTAATAGATAAGTTTTGTAGGACCTTTTAGTGTGATTTTGCAAGCGGGCTACTCGCCTACCAAGATATCATGTTTATGTAAGAGCTTGCAACTTACTGCAAAAAGTGATAACGTGTTTCCTCCATAATGCGTTGTAATGTAACTGTATGAATATTGGCACACAATTGTAAAATAGCTCAGGAAATAACGATTTTATAATCTTCTATAGCTGATTCTACCCTGAAAGCAACCTAAACCATTTCATTAGTCTTTTTATTACCTCTTTAGTGGTCTCTAGAGCACTCTCTAGTGTTTTAACTACACTGAACTAGTTTGCTAGCCTGTTTCCTGGATTCGTTGAATACTCCTTACAATTTCAGAGACTTATATTCACCTTTGTGTATAACAAGGTGATCTATCTTGTGGTGATTATGTTTCTCACGAACCAAATGTCGATCGAAGATGCAGCTTTTGTTTTTGTGTAAATTAAGCTCGAAAGGTATTTAGGCTGTGATGAAGCTTGAGCATAAAATCGTTCGCACAATATTGTAAAATTTGAGCAGTACAGCATTGAGTATAGCACTTTGAATAGCATTTAACTTTAGAGCAACGTTTAAGGAGTAGCAATTATAAGTTTATTCTCACAATTAAAAGTATATCGCCTTATAGCGCTTAGTTTTTCATGTTCTAAGTCTGCCCAAATAATGTGTTTCATATGCATTTCGATAGCACTACACAAGAGCAATATGTTGATGTTGATTGCGTAGTTACGCAAGCATGTGTGTGAAAGACGATATCACATCATTATAGAAACAGAACAGTTGTATGAACAAATTGATGCAAGATGCTAATCAATAAAAGACAGTTTTGGTGGCCTTATTGAGGAAGTAAACCGCTGGTTGGTGACATATTCTAGAAAGATAATCTCACATTATAATAAAAACAATAGAGCAAAGTGAAAGATCAATATTCTTACCAATAGCTATAAAACAATGACACTTTAAAACTTCATCTGTTATTTGTTGCTAAAATTTGCAAAACACACCAATCAGGTCAGGTATGGCTCAATGGAAAGAAGCTTTTGTGGTCGTTTGGATATAATAAACTGCTGGTTGGTGATATATTTAGAAGCTAGCCATTATTTATTTGCTATTATTAAGTTCTATGAGCATACACTGTGTGACAACAAAAATTGATTTTCATTCCTTTGACAAAAGCGCAATTTTCGAATGTCAGAAAACAGTAAATGGTTGCTGTGAAATGTATTACATAAATCTGTCAATATTCTTGCATTCTGAATTTTGTTTGTGATTGTCTGTTCAGAGAACAGGTTCTAGTCTAACTCTTCTTTTTCTTGGTTTAGTAAGAGTATAAATTCACTATTTCAATTGTGCATTCTCTATCTTGCATACATGAAGCCAACGACATATACCACATGTTTGCAATAAAAGCCTGATTGACAGACAAGAATTGAAAAGAGCTAATTTGCCAGAATCTGCCACTTGAATGGTCTCAATTTCTACATTTCACAAAATATTTGCTAATTCGTGGAGCGGCTGTTGCCAAGAATCCCTCCGCTGGGGGCATGAGGGGCAAGTAGTACCTTTCACACTGAACTCTTTCCATCTCAACTGTCTTGTGAGGGGGAATTTTCTAGCATTGTAGACAGTTTGGTTCAAAAATAATTTTCTGGGGGCATGCCCCCAGACCCCAACTTGACTTGCTATAACTATGAGGCCAATATAGTAAACATTTTTCTTCTGGAGCAGACTTTGAAAACCAAAATCTGCCCCTTTGGAGGAACATGCATCTACATACATGTACCCTCAGAGGATGCTCTCTCCCCTGCCTTAACTACGTGCGGGTGCTTGGTTGTTACTGTAAAATTCACCAATACCCCACTACTGGTGATCAGTCCTGGCTTAAGGAGGTCTTGCGATTCCTTTTCAAGATAAAGAGCAAGTGACAGCAACGGAGACAAACCAGCGTATTCTGCCACTTTATCATGACCTTGTAAATCAAAATTGCAAGGACGGAATGGAAAAGAATGGCTTGTTTTTTCCTTGGGTCCGATACAGCGAAGAATCTGAGGGATGTGACTCTGTCCAAGTTTCTGTCTTTAAATGCTTCAATAATGAAAGAGCTTGTTAGTATGTAGATACTCGACAATGCTTCAAGGTGACGTCTACAATAGCAAAAGGTGATAAAAGAAGAGAAGGACAAAAAATAGTTCTTAATGACTGATGCGCATTTTTTAGCCTGAGCAGAGGATAGATAATTTTGCGATTGTTTTTGTATTTTGTGTTTCATGAAAATAAACAAAAATGCAAAAGATTTTATTCAAAGCTTAGTGTTTGAGTTGCAGGAAGAAAAATGTGCATGTATGAAACAAACTTAAAAGTGGTGGAAAGAAAACGATGCGAGTTGTGAGAATTATTGATGTTGAGGAAGATAAAGCTGCAAACTTTGCGAGATATTTCTCGGAACATTTTGTTTCTTGTCACAAAAATTATTTCTTGTCACAAAATTTGTGCCTATAAAAAGTCCCAAATACACAAGCCCTGTATGTCAGGACGCAGATGCAAGAACCAAGATTTTATTTAAAATTTATTTGATTATAAAGGCTACTAACTGTCATTCAGTGTTGTCGTCCTAAAACTGTAACATACGGGGAGCTGTGCTGCAGGAAATATGTGGACCACAACCTTAATCACACCCATTTTTCATGTATGACAATGATATATTTACTAAACCAGTGCAGGTGATAGTGTTAAGTGAAGGAGAAGCAGGTATAGGGTTGCAGAAGTCTTCTTCTATTACTAGAAGCATACTTTTCCTTTCTTCTTTCCTGGCAAATAAATAGTTATCAACTGAACCAGTTTAAAATATGTTCAATAAAACCATCAGAAGTCTTTCAGAAATTTAAAAAGGGGTAGAACACTACTGAGTCACGACAAACCTGCTTTCATTGCTCTTCTTTCCAAGCAGTGTCTTAAAAGATACTTCACCACAAGCATAGTGTTTTATTACTTAACGAATGATAGGCTTGCTGTCTGCAAAATTTTCTCCCCTTAGGCTATTAACTCTTCCATGTTATTATGTCTTGAAATATTCCCACCCCCAACTATCAAGACTTGTTCTTGTATTAAGAATCCCAGATTAGCTTTGCTTAGGCATGGGATATGCTTGACAACAAAATGAAAGATTACAAAAACTTTTCAAAACTCGTATTTTGCAGTGAGGGCACCCCAAATGTCGTAAAAAGTTGGTGCGTGACACAAGAGTTTTCAAAACTTCTTAGGGAGCCGGATCAAGTATTGCATTTTGTTTTTTATTTTGGGTGTCCTTCAACAGTTTCATGAAGAGTAGCACTCTCACACACTTTTCAGAATTGCACATGCTTGATTTCTAGCTGTAATGCTATTTTTCAACTTCATTGTAGAATAGGGATGGCAACTAGTGGCTCGAGAGCCGTATGCTGCTCTTTGCCTGAATTCATGCGGCTTTTACATTCACATTGAAGTGTGTGTTTCTTATACATGTTTTCTTCAATTGAGTTCAATGTGCGTATGTGGAGTATGTGGAGTTTGATGTGGCTCTTTGTCATATCACAGCAAAGAATGCGGCTCTTAGCTTCTCACTGGCTGGCCAACCCCTGTTGTAGAATGGGACAAAATAAGAGTTGTGTACAGTTGTATCTGTGCATTGTCTATTTCAATAGTTTATCACGGAGTGACTATTTTACACAATGCCTCTAAAATGAAATCTCAGTACCATATGTGGAATAGATTAAAATGTTTGACTTAGTAGTGTGTTGAATTATATTTCTAGTGCATGTTCAACAATTACGTACTATGGTAACGAAAAACAATGTCTGTTCATGTTAGCAGAAAATTCTTAATGGGAAACATTGGTTAGAAGTTTGAATTATAATTCATAAAACATTAAAATTCTTCCATTGCCTTAATTGGGATGTTAGATAACTTGACAAATCTGTTCTGAAGTTTCATCTACTTTTTGCTGAGCAATGAACAATTGCTTCGTTGTCTTAAGTTCTCAGTTTGATAAGAAAGGGACAACATCAATGCAGCTGTTCAGCGGCGCCCTTTGCCTACAAGCTTTAGGCCTGAAAGTAATGTAGCTTCTCGGGCTGTAGAATGTACACTACCATGGATACTCAATACAGTCATTTTCCCATTTTACTAGCTGTCATTCGAGTGTGTTTTAAAAACCTTTAGAATTTTAATAATATTAGTACACTTATATTCTGAACAGCCATAAAGTCAGTACTATTCTCCTAAAGACGATGTCCTTTAATGAATAAGAGGAATACATAAAACCTAGAGATGTTCGCGTAGTCTACATATAAATGATACCTTGATTCACACATGCAAATTTATTATTGAAGATAGGTTTTACGCGAGAAGTTGCTAGTCTAGCTATAGTATGATATGTTTTGGATTACATCAAATTGTTACTGGTATATTAATACTCATGCATTGAATGAGTGGCCCCTAAATATACATCTGCTCCAATGGTTTATCTCTGGATTCAGGAAGAGTTAATATTTTACATAGCAAGTTTTAATTGAAAAGCTACATATCTGCCATTCATTGATATCACCATGATGGAATGAATCAAAGCTGGTGTCTGCATTATAGGAGCCAAACCCAAGATGGATATTTGAGGCTAAGGCACCTGTGTTTAACTAGGTAGGGCAGTCGCTTGGAAGAGACGACAGGTGAATCTTAATGCTCTGGGAGATTTCTGAGTGCAGAACTATTTACAAATCAAAGGTACTCATAATGTGTCTTAAAAATCTTATTCAAAATTTAAAGTGATGCAGTGACAGAGTTACCTATGTAGCAAAATAGGATGTAGAGGATAGAAACACAAGGCATCTCTCCTTCAGCACCATCCAGAAGCGTGGGAATGACCACACTGCCATAATGCATTACAAGTCATTACAAGCAGTGCTTGACATGTTTTTAACAATTCCATAATTTAGCAATCAATGTAATCTACATGATTAGTTCTTAAAAATGATAGAGGCATAATGATAATTGGAAAGCATTTAATGAATCCATCCGTAAATTTGTGGACATGAAGATGAAAAATTACCGCAAGCTTATTGTTGATACATACTATATCTTGTTTTTCATTTCTCTCATTATCCCACTTCTCAATAGATAAACTCTAGATTTTTGGGATTTTAAACCACGGCAATGTAGAATACTGTCGGGAATTGAGTCATTCAGTATCTTACGTTATTACAGCCTTAACAAGGGACGCTAGAGAGAAGCAGAGGGAGCACCTGTTCTACCTCTCATTTAAAGGAGCCACTGGGGGCAAAAATACCCTTTTTGAGATGCAATATAATCTTTTTCAGACTTTGAACTAATGCAAAGCTTCCTCTCCGTAAAGAATTTTTAAAAGAAATGAAATGAGAATAAAAATAAGCAAAACATGGTTAGAAGTAGGAGCTATTTATATGATTGAGAGAATTGCTTCACCTGCTAAAGGATGTAGCAAAAATGTTCCAAAGAGTTGATTATGTTAGACGATGCTATTTTGTTCCAGTTTGCCCCCTAGCCTTACTTACTATCACTCCGGCGTCCTTGGCCTTATCATATTTTATGAAGTTAGAAACTGAGAGCTAATTGCCGACTCATCCGTCCATTGAAAGTATACAATAAGTAAAGAGGTAGTTCCATATAGAAAATACTATTCAAAATCAGAGACAAAAACCGTAAATCCATTTCCTTCCCAATCTGATTCTATTAGCTTTAACTAATGGTAACTCCCGACTATCCGTTATTACAAACGTCGGCTGCTGTTTTGCTATAGGATAAAGCACTCTGAAAGTTCTGTGACAGCTTGCTTGATTTCCGAATGAAGATAAAAAGCACATTTGTTTGTTGAATATAGCGTTAGTACCAGGAATTTGTGCCAGAAAGAAAATTTGATTGCATTAAGAAGGAAATGTTAACTTATGACTTAATGGGCCTCCTTTTTTCCTGACTAATGATTAAGGATATTCTTCATTCTAAACCCCCCAATTGCAAAAACTATTTCAGCTACTGCTGCGGTATGGCATAATATGGCAAAAGCTACAATACGAAATTCACTAAAATTATATTAATACGCTTGAAGCAAAATGGAATTGAATATCTTGATGCTTTTCTTCATAATCTCTTATTATGCAATGGTGAATCACGGGGCTTAGAAATCAAATACCAGCAGAACATTATCTCTTCTTGCCAATAGCATTGCATCAGAATTTTGGATGTTTCTTTTCATTACTTCAACAGTGACTCGCACTGTGATGGTAAGTAGTAAATATGAAATATAGAGATGTCTTCTATGCCAAGCTGAAGAGTGCCTCCTTTATAAGAATGCAGATGCAACATTTTCCAAGGTCATTATCACTAACCGCAAGCAAAATATTGAGATAGGCATAATATTGGGAGATACATTTTAAGCCACATCCCGAAGTGAATGCTCCCGTGCCCCCTTTCTTGAGCAAATTACGTAAAGTAAATACATTGCTCTAAATGTTCCTATAAATAACTGATGGCGTTTTCTATGATTCTGATCTGCTATTCTTTTATTACATATCTGAATGCCCAATTAACAGATGAATTAAGTCATTTTAAAAATATCTTTAAAGGTTATTTAAGAGGTGCTTACATCACACCAGAAAATACTTCTATTCCGGAAATGTTTCTGCTGATTTTTGAACTAACACATTCCCTTTTCTAGGGCTTGCTTCAGCATAACAGGTCTGTGATGCCCTTAGATGTTCTGGGCCGCACGCGCGCTACACTGACGATGTCAACGAGTCTCTTTAAGCGATCCACTTTACGGCAAGCATTAAAGCTAATATGAGTAGCGAGCTTAATCATACCTTAGTGATAGCTACTATAAATTCTCTATATTTTTCTTTTCTTACAGCTTTCACAATACTCACACAATGATCATTTTGTTGGGAATTCTGATGAGTTCTCTTATGGCTGCGCATCCTATTGTTGCTGCTGCAGGGATCTTCTATGAAGAACTTTCGGAAGCTGAAGGAAACACAGTCACTGACGCGTCAATGCAACGGACACCAATCATACACAATTCAGTCCACGGCTGCTCGATTAAAGAGAGTTGTAACTACGTCGTCAAAGATACATCAACTGGGAGATTCACTCTGTACAATAGTGAAAATGACCTTCCTCACGAATGGGCTGGGCTTCGCATCTGGAGGAAAATTCATCATGGTAAGATATTATTCAGTTGTTAAAGCTTAAATTGAAAATGATTGCCGATCGTCATTATGCTGTATGGGGAAGTTGCCCATTGAAAGTAAGTTAAACTCATTGAAGGCAACTTAGATACTTTCTGTTGGCACGGCGTATTCACGACTTGACCACATACTGTTACTAATACAAAAGAAGTCCAAGACAATACTTTGATCTTCTCTTATGAACAGGTAGACAACCGTTACAAGATGGCGGAATTGCTCAAAAGACGGCGATAGAAGTGACTAATCTATCAATTTCAGACCACACGTATAGTCAAACCGAGTCAGGTAAAGCCTTCTCGTAAACGAGCACGATGTGTAGTTCACCCACAAATGCAAAGAGACCCACCATCAACATCGGAACATGTAAGAGGTTTAAACAACGACTTCAAGAAATGCCAACTTGCAAATGACATGAGAAGATACAACCTACAAATTTTAGCCCTTCAAGAAACCAAAATAAATGAAGATGGAAACATTGACATCGAAACCGCAGATGGTAAATATAAATATGACCTGATGTACGTAGGCAGCAAACATCATGGCGTAGGAATAGTAGCAGATAAGGACATCAAAGCAGAATACAAGGTAATATCAGATAGAATATGTGCAGCCACTTTCAAAATAGAGCAGAGAACAGCCATTTTTTTATCCACCTATGCCCCCACACTAGAACAGACACAGAAAAACCCCAAAACACAGAGAAATTCTATGAAGATCTAGAAGGCATTATCAATGCCACTAGCCGCAGGCACATACTCACAATAGCAGGAGGCCACATAGATTACCCAGATAACATAGGAAGATATGGAAAGGCGAGATCAACCAAAATGGACGATACCTGGCAGAGATACTACACAGAACAGATATGTACCTAACAAATACTACTTTCAAGCACAAAATGTCGTATAGAGCCACATGGGAAG
>OLMO02000009.1:14909628-14945727 GCA_900291935.2 Cassiopea xamachana | reverse complement strand
ATCTATCTATCTATCTATCTATCTATCTATCTATCTATCTATCTATCTATCTATCTATCTCTCATGGACGTATACTCTATAAATTTTTGGAGGATTATCGGAGCGTTTTGCCCTGCCAAATTTTGACTCAAGAGGTCCTTTGGCAACCAGAACTGAAGCAATACTGCGAATTGAGGAAGTGTGGCAATGAATTCCAAATGAATACCCAAGAAAGCTTTATGAATCGATTTCAAGATGACCTTCATCAGTCCAATCAATGTGTGGTTGCCCCATAGAATATAAATAATACAGCGATAATATGACTGTCTATTAGCAATTATTTTCAAAATTCTGTGCATCTATTTGGTAGACTTTCATGTTAACCTGTCCACAATTCACTGTTTAAAGAATTCCTTTAATCCAAATTTGCGATACTGTGGAGGCCAGGTCTTGACGCCATTTTGGTTGAAGGGGTGAAATATTTAGATGAGGCAAGTGTATCATCAATACTTTTCCAAGAAAAAGAGCAACTCTATCCTTCTTAAGAAAATGACAGAGACCCAAACCTCTAGGACCTAGTCTATACACTTAGAATACGTTTATATGGAAGCAAATACAAAGTTATAGCTTCTATTTGTTATGTCGTGCAAATAGTGCCAGGGAAGCTCAGCTCTTTTTAGTATTGTACTTTGATCAGTGGTGGCTGCTGAGTAAAATGCTGGGGGAGAAAAGAGCTGCTAGTGCTGCTAAAGTACCGACAGTGAGTGAAGCCAAGGAATTTTATCAGACAGCACCAATCGCATTGGCTAAGAAACTAAAAGAGAAGAATGTCTTGGAGGTTATGAAAGTGCCGACACTGAATAGAAACTTAGGTGCCGACTGGAGACTGATGGATCAATTACTTGTACTTCACATCAATTTTAAACGTAAGAACAAGGTACATTCCGTTTTAAAAACGGGGCGTCTTCCGATGTTCTATATGGCGTAGCCCTGAAAAAATTTTGTGGGAGCAAGCACGCAGACCCAGTCTCTTTTCCCACATCCTACTAACATTTCATGGTTACTCCTTTTATAAAACAGCGCGAGATGCCGCTCTGGAACCTCAAAAGTATTCATTAGCTAATAGCCAAAATGTCGGGAAACTTCTCGTACATTACCACAAACAACAATGCTCGTTGTGCCCCAGGCCACCACTGCTTATCTTTGGTTATAGCACAACATAAACCCAATGCTCAATTCTTGATTCATGGAAGCCTTGCTAATCTATTTTTGCGCGGCTTTTTAATGCACTATTTCATGTCTATTTGGTGAGAATGGAATTAGATGCGGCGTTGATAACACGTATAAAGTTAATAGGCCTGCCGCTCTTGTGCTGCTTTGAATTCGATACCATTTTTATATACTCTTACTACACCTAGCAATCTTCAAAAGTGGAATCCCTCTCAATCATTAGATTGCTCTTTCTGCTTACAATCTGAGGCCCTTCTTCATGTTGTAGCTGGTTGCAAAACATACCGGGAAGAAGGTTGCTAGACATGGAGACATAACTAAGCACTTCATTTTATTGCCTCAACCTTTAAAGATATCAAAGATAGCTTCCTTTTTGTCCATCTCCAAGGTTTTCTCTCCCCATTTGTTATCACTACTGAGCAGTTACGTCCTGATATGCTTCTTTCCACTGCTAATGATATCATATATATAATTCAACTTGTGATAATTATAGAAGTAGAAATTACGAGAAATAAAGTAGTCTCAAAAAAGAGCTATCATCGAATTGCTATGAAGTTAACTTTATAAACGTCTCTATCAGTTCTCCTTGCATTTCGGGAATTCTTGTGATGCATACATTCAAATGTACCAGGATCTTGATTTTCATAAAAAGCATCTTAAATATATCCTCAAGAAATCAATAACAATCATAATCCGCACTACTTACTATATTTTCTGTATGTAAGATAAACCATGGACTAATCTCGATCTTCTCATCTACTGACTGCCAAAATCTTACTAATTCCTATCTTTTACCTATCTTTTTGGCATTATGTAATTATTGTATTACCAGGCAAGCCAAATGGAAGTTACCTGTTGTTAGCAAAAATTGTATTTATATGATTAGATTAAAAAGAATATATGAGCAAGTTACAAAAAAGTTACTTCAAAAACTCTAAGATGAACTTGGGCCTTGGCCCTGTAAGCCTAATTGTGAATGCTTGACTGAGCGATGAAAGATAATGATTATTGTCATAGAATTGCACGCATAGAATCATCAACTGAAGGGAGTCCTTGAACCAGCGAATCCTGTATTTTCAGTGAATGGATGTTCGCCAACAGAATCTGTATCATCTACTTGATATTCGACTAACAGTTGGCCATGGGCAACTTATATGCTTCAGAGCTCTCGTGTACACCTTTCGATAAAAGAAATAATTTTTACTCTCTATATGTGCCGCAGGGCTTTCTCGGGACTCTTTCATTTGATATACTGACAGCTTTCCTAGCTTTTTATGAAATTAAATTTTAATTCCACTGCGCAGGTGCTTGAGAAACATTTTCGTCGCTATTATGCCCTTCCGATTATATTTATATATCTTTTGATATACTAAAAGTATTCCTTGACATGAATTGTATCGGTAAGGATATGATTTGCTAAAGCTTTTGCTGTAATAGATGTAAAATAAGCATTTGAAGCTTTTTTGAGCTGAACTCAATCTTTTTAAGCCAATGCGGAGGAGGTGCTACTGGTAATTTCAAGAGGAACCCCAATTATGGGTTGATCTACTATGTAAAAACTAGTTTCAAACCAAAGTCCCGGCAATTTGGTGATTGTCCCTTACGAATAGTGAAATTGTTAGAAACAAAACATTTGCATAAAATATTTGGTTAAGTACAAAGTTTTAAAGTCAAATAAATTTGGCAGTAGATCAAGAAAATAGCTAAAGCAGAATAGGACGACTTTTCTAAACTTCTTGCTGGCTTCTTTTGACAGCCATTTCTTTTTTGTCCAAACTGATTGGTCTTGTTCTATGATCATGACTAAAGTATCCAAATATTATGCAAATCTGATATCATGACTGAAAAGAGAAGAGAATGGGAGAAAAACCTTGTAGTAAACTTTGAGACCGAGATGAACCTTGGGATCCTCATGTAGTTTGCAAGTCTTGTGTTGATTATCTATGAGAGTGGGCAAATGGAAAAGGAAAAACTGGATTAGCTTTTGATATTCCTAAAGCTTGGAAAGAGCCATTAAACCATTTATGTAACTGCTATTTTTGCACGGTAAATGTGACTGGAAATATCCTAGCATGCCCTCGGGTATTAGACCTGTTTCCCATTCCAATAATTTTCTTTCACGAATTTTTCTGGGAATAGCTCGCGTTTGCTGCAGGCATAAGAGTCTGCTTACTATTATTTCATATTCGAATGAATCTGAAATGTTTTCTGAATCCGATATAAAATCAATAAGCATATTAATGTGGTGCAGAGTGAATTTATACTCGTGTAGACCAGGGAGATCTATACTACCATCTGCGGGCTAGATGTGGCCCATGAGGCCTTCTCATCTGGTACACGGAGACTATTTGTGTACAGAAGAAAAGGTAATTAAAAGCAATGTTCCTATTTTGATTTTGGTTCTGTTGAACTTGAGACTGTACTAGGCCCCCCGGCTATCTTTCCATACATGATGCGGCCCTCGGGCTGAAAAGTTTGGAGATCCCTGGTGTAGAGCACGAATCCTATGTTATATCATACCAGATTGCCAATGAAGCTATATGTAACAACAGTGTTCATCAACAAGAAGAGCCTTTTGTATGGATCTAGTATAAAGTCATATCAAATTCATGTTTTACACGATACCGTATTCATTCCGTATCTGATTTTTATTAGCATTGATTTTGTATTAGATTCATCATCGCCATCGTGTATGAGGAAGAGCAATACGGTACTAAAGTTCATCGGATTCATTTGAATCCGATCTCGTGTAAGCTGGTTCTAAGAAGTAACTTGTTAGACCAATTCATGTCGTAGCGGCAATAAAATATTCAAAGACTAAGCGATTCATGCTCTAATATTGAATAGCAATTTGAATAAAAAAGTTTATAGTTACTTCTTCATTTCAGATACCGGAAGGTGGGAGAAGCTTGGAAAACATAAGCAAAGTTAATTAGCTTCCTATGCTTCAGGTGCTGAGGATTGCTCTTGGATATAACTTCCAACAGCACTAAGCCAATTTAGCATTAAAATACACTTCATAATCCATGATTCTTATGATTTAGGTCATATATAGGAGAAGGCGGGCAATACATTTTTGGATATATTCTGCCTTGCTTTAAATTATAATAGAATTATGAAACTCTTAATGTTGCTCTAAGCCTACTCCACTATTACACAGAAAGTAAAAAGTTGCTGCAAGTGTTGCAACCCATTAGGATATTTTGAAGGCATATTTAAAGTAGTTGATTTGCTTCTAGATGTTTATTGAAGGGGCTTCTCTAAGTTTATACTTCCCTTCATTCAACTCGATTCATAACAATTACTGGAAGCTATAGGAATGTCTCAGTCTCGTTAGTTTCAAGTTGTAAAAACATCGTTTTAATCTTACTTCATTTTATGTTTCAAATGATAACCTTCCAGTTCATCGTGATTTCGGCTTAATCCGGAGTTTTATTACTCTTGATCAATCGAGAATGTGCTGAGTATACTGTATTTTGCTTTGTTCTAAGGCTCAAAAGAATTATGAAACTGTTTTAGATGCTTTGAGGGTGCTTCCTCTATTATAAGACAGAAATTGAAAGTTGCTGTAAGTGCTATAACACATTTGGATATTCTGAAGGCACATTTCAAATTGTTGATTGCTTCTAGATTTAGCATTATTCAAGAATGCCACTCAGTCATCAACCTTCAGTGACAGAGGTATTACATTCATTGCTAATAAAGCAGTGGATGGAAACATTGCAACAGATCTCTATAGAGACAAAACATGCTCCCATACAGAGAAAGAGGATAACCCATGGTGGAAAGTTGATTTTGGAAAGATGTATAGTATTACAGGTGTTCAGATCACAAACAGAGGGGACTGCTGTGGAGAAAGATTAAAAGATTTCACTGTCACTGTTGATGATAATTTGTAAGTATATCACTTCATCCTGTCATCATCAGAAATTTGCTTATGTTAGGGGCTGGGCTGGGTACCTGCAGTGCCATCCCAGCTAGACAGGAACTCTCCTTACTTCGAGCAGAATGTTCACAACTTGTACAGCTTTTCACACATAAGTATGCTTAAGAGGTAAAGAACATCGAATTACCCCCAACTACTTCACGATTTCAACTTAAAGCAGCAAGAATTAAGAAGCAGAATGAAGGAAGTCTTGGTATGAATTATTGTATTTGAACTTTTTTACGTTTGCAATTGTTTTCCAACTTGCTTTGAGGCAATTTCCAGTCACGATCTTTCCTATTATTACATATCTCATCTCTGCTTTCTTTGTTAGTCTCATTTTCTCTCATTATTGTCTAAGGATCTATCAGTCACAGACAGATTTACTTGCTAGCTTTCTTCTCAAAAAATGTTTGGTACACGTTGTTTATATTTATAATGCTGTTTTGTATTCAATGTATAAATCTCAATTGGGTTTATCGACAAGCATTTAAATATCTCTCACCTAAGTCTTTTAAAATATATTCTCCTACCAAAATTTTGGTAACTAGTTAACCAATAAGCACAAACTTGAGATGGTTTTGCGCGAAACACATAAGTAACCCTTCTTTGTCATATTTGTCAAATGCAAACTGAATTATTTACAGTTTAGCTGTGTATCGTATCTAGAAAAATTTGCAGTATTTTCATATGAGAAAAATAGAGAGAATGGAAATTATTCGTAAAGCTGTAGCATGGTAGGAGACACGAAAACTTTGCTCAAAAGACAAGATGGATAGTAAACTAATTTTGATCAACAATTGCCAGTTTTACCTGAAATATCAATGCCCTTGTTACCGTAGAATTCTTCAAAATAAATTAAATGAAAGCACATAATCGATTTTTAGTTGCCCCGAAGCTTCAATGCATCATACTTAATAGACTTAACACTGATCTGAAACCCCATTGTTTAGTTCTTCTGTTATGCAAGCGAACGTGAACAACGAGCTTAAATCAGTCACTTGACCTAACTAAAGGGAAAGATTTCCATCTACCCTTCCTAACAAATATGGCAACTGCAAAAACTTTCCTACTTGGAGAAACTTTGAATGCATTTTGGGACTTTCTTGGCAAGGAATGGTTAGATGAATGATTGAAGATGATGGTAATAGTGCTGAAGAGGATGTAAACCTCATCCGTCAGTAGCTGCGAAATGTGTCATATACGTTTGAATAAGAAAAGAGGCATAATCGATACATGAATGAAGATCACAGACAAGTGGCAAAAAAAATCAATTGATGAATTGGTCCAAATTGACTTCGTTCAGAAAACTCATGTGTAATATCAATTATCAAATTATTAAGAGTATACACTAACAACCAAGGGTGTAGTGCTACTTATTTAGCAATGTGAGCTCAAACAAAATTTTAGAGACCATGCCCTTATAAATTCATGAAAATTAGCCCTAATTCGTTCCTCAATATTCCACTGAACACAATTTTTACTAGGTTATATAACATTAATCGCAGATCTTTGGATCGCTGAAATGGATTGGGGAGAGGCACAAATTTAGGTGCCCAGTTAAAGGCTTTTGTGTCTCTAAAATATGCTCCAGAGGGTCAACAATTATTTGCCAGAGCATTCTTTTCATAGGTATTCCCTTAGAACATAGGGATCTGAGGGTTTGCACCAAAAAACCTTTTTGAGGCAACCCTACAAAACGTCGGAAAACACACATTTGCAGAATGGAAAACAGAATGTAATTTTTGTCCTCATCAATCTTCATGCTAAAAAGTAGAAACTGATCTCGCAGCCTGGTTACTGCAAATTTTGAAGACTTAGAGTGAAAAAGGAAAAATATGCAAAAAGTCTGATCTCATGCCACAACACGAAAGCAGAACTTAGTTACCCTAGGCGCCAGGCATTCGTTACATTAATTGCATCAGAGAGGGGGCAAAAGCTTCCTATCACCCAACAACATATATGTTGAGCATTTCTTTAGAGCAGTGTTATCAAAAATGTGCCATGATGGTTTGATTTCTGTTGTTGTGCTTAAGTCTATTTATGTTTCAGTTAAATATCGTTTTCATCATAATGTTCCTTGTATATGGTAACAATTTCAGCTTCAATTTGGCTCATCCACAGTCCTGTAGTAGTCCACTACATTCAATATTGCTATTCTCCATGCTATCTATTCTTCCATTTTTCATTGCAAAATTCAAGGAATCGCGGTGCCTGAGTAAGGGCGGTTACGATCAGTTCCATATCCTGGGAATACGCAGTTTGAACCGATCATAGTTTGTTCCTATGATATCGCCACAGATATAAAAAACGTAGTATGTTGAACAGTAAAGTAGTTCGCGTCTCCCTTCACTGATCTCTAAAAAAGACTGGATCGCGCAAATTGCTATTCTTGACCAATAATAAGGAGGCAAGCTGCCCCCATGAAAGTTAGATCCAAAGCGTGGGAATTTTAATTATTTTGGCAAATCGAGTTATGCAGTGTTGCGCTTTTGGTTGCAAAAAACGTCTTATGTATGGCAAACTGGCATATTAAAGATATTATTTAGAATAATGTATTGATAGGCTGTGATGGCAGCTCATTAACAAGTTTTAACCAAAGAAGTCTGAGAAACTTGAAGCTCTTGCTCAAAAGTAGTGAATAAATCCTTCTCCAGTAATTGAATGCGTAGCATAATGATTCTACAGCTCTTAAGAATCAGAATAATTTCTTGGCCAGTACGTACGTTTGGGTCATAGATTGCCATGGCGGAAGCTGCCTCACAGTTTTACGGCAGAAGCTCGATCCAGTCTTTTTTAGGGATCAGTGATCCCCTTACTCTGGTCGCATGATTTCGATAAATGTGAAAATAGAGTTAGAACAATAGGCGTCCAGACCAGTTACCGTAAATCCTCGAATTAGCCCCCTGGGGTTTCATATCTTTTTGAATATGGGCTTATTCGAAGGAAGGTTTTTAAAATTTTCTTGGTAGTTGGTCATATTCCAGAGAGGTTTTTCTGCTTGTAAATTATTTCTTCGATAGTACATACACAAGCAAAAGGATGCTTTTTAAAAGATAGACATATTTCTATTAGCTAATTGCTGCATTTTCTGTCCTAGCTCTATAAAGCACAAACAGACTCTCAAATAGCTACAGCTGCATGCATGCGTGGGGTTTTATTCGAGGAAGGCTTGTTAACGATTTTTAGCTATAGGGTGGGGACTCATTCGCGGGAAGGGGGCTACTCCGAGGATTTACGGTAAACCTTCATTACGACAACAAATCATGCCATACAGCTTGAAAACAGAGATATTTCATGATGGGCTCAGAGCAAAATATGTAAAACCTCGTTATTGTACTGTTGGCAAAAATTTTTCTTTACATTCTCTCCACCACCTTGAACTCTCAGTCCTTTCCAAGCTTTTTTGTTGGAGAATGTAAAAATATCAACATTAATAGATGGACAAACGGGAGGGATGTATGGGGTGCTAAACCCCCAAGATATTCTTCCATTTGGTCAATTCTACAATATCTTTGCACCATTGGGTAGATTCTGCAATAGTTTGCACCATTCGGTAATTTCTGCAGTAGTATTGTTCCCATTAGTGGCTTGGAAGGGATCTAGTGTTTCTAATTCGGTAACAAGGAACAGTAAACCTAGCTCCCCCCTTTCCAGACAATGGATTATGTAACATAGCTCCCCCCTTTCCAGACAAGCCTCCTGGCTTGAATTAGCCAAAAGGGAGCAACACAAAAGGAGAAACAAAAATAAAACATACAACAGATAGAACAAATTACAACACAGAAAAACATTTAATTGTTACGTTACACCATAAAGGAGTCCCGATACAATCTGTTTTTCTCGACTTGGACGTTCAGGATGTAAATATCCCTTCTGCCATCTTTTTTCACACATAGCCGTGATCGATACTGTCTTCATCTCCGGAATCTTGGGCCTCTCCATTGTTGGGCATGGAGTACTCACCTGAGGGGGCCTTTCAATTGGATCTGTTTCAACTCGCAGGTCCTCCGCTCGAAAGGGTGTTGCGTTTGACAGCTCCAGATCACGCGTTATTCCCTGGACCTCCTTCAACAGCCTTTTAACATCCCTTTCGAGCGATTCGACATCTACGGAAGCACCTGGAGACGATTGTTCTACTGTGGGCTGGTCAAATGATGCATGGGGACAGGCATACTTCCTGTCCCAACAGTGCTTTGCGACGTGGCCGACCCTTAGGCAACAATAGCAAATTGGTCGGCCATCCTCACAGCGATAAATGTCCGTACGACCCAGAAAACAATTTCCTGCTTTTCCCTCAGCAACTCGCACCCTCTCGGCCATAGCTTGAACAATGTCAATTATAATGCTCTTAACATCTTGTATTGAAATCATTCCTTCTGAAGGGGAGTTCATCGCAACGGGGCACCAATGTTATATTTGTGGGGTCTTTCGGTAACGAATTAGAAATATCATCAATTAACAACAACAAGTTCGTGAATCTTCTTCTTCTCAAACTCAAATTCAAACTCAAATTCAAACTTAAACTCAAACTCAAACGATAATGTTAACTCACTGACGGCTTACTTGCGACTTCTACTGACGACTGAACTACACAATACGGCGTTGGCATTTTATGGCACAGCAAAACACATGACACAGCAAAACGAAAGGGTTATTACACCATAAGATGGCAACTGATGGGTAATGGCATGGAAACAGATTACTCACAAACAATGGCTAGACGGATAAAAATAAACACTACCTCATAGACACGGAACAGTAAACCTATTATGTAACACTAGGCCGATAGCCACCCCGCAAACCGTTGTGGATAGACACGGGGAAGATAAAGAGTTGCTGAGCCGATAGAAACTACTGTGTAACTAAAGAGCAACTGCTTTAATCATGGGGGTGGAGAGCATATTTTATCCTTAAAGGAAAGAGGAAAGGGTTTTAAACGATACCAGCTAGACAAGAAAATGAAGCTATGTGTAAAAAAATTTGTAGCTGCAATACAAATATTACATTTATACTTCATCGTATCTCTAGCTATGTAGTGTTGAACACCGACTGCATCACATGTAGTATTGAACACCGACTGCGACTTTTCAAATTTCGATTTTTGCACTTTTTGTGGTATTCATAAAATTTCATGCATTACGTACTATGTATGTATGAAATTGTGCGAGTTTTATAGGCCTAAACTTGTGAACTAAAGCTATTGGATCAAAGAAAGATTCAAATAACATGCACATTTGGTAATCATCAGCAGAATTGCAATCGTCCTATCAGAATAAAAGATTCAGATTATTTGAACAATGATGTTTGTGTGTTCAAGCTGATTGGTCAAGTTCTGGTCAAGTGGGATACTTCTGAAGCCAGAATATATGTTAATGTTGATAGGCGCTATCTTTGTGCAAAAAATTGAATTAAAGGAGGGTGACTGCTGAAGAATAAAGTGAATTAGGGATCAAAGAAGGTCAAACTTTTCCCAGACTATGGCAATGGCATATTTTAGACTATTTTGATTCAATTCTGACAATTGTGAATTTAAGAAACAATTGTGAATAACAAGAACGCAGTCAAAAATTTTGCGAAAGAGCATTGGACCACCTCTTCAAAGTATGACGTATTCGATAACATGTTCTTGAAAATTTCGCAACCAGTTTCGAGATTCGTGTTTGAATAACACTTACAATAATTATGTTCTGGACTGAATTTTACATGATATATTGATTTACACAATCATATGCCAATCTATGGAAACAGTGGACTGACGCATATATCTAAATTTGAAAGGAATCTTTTCAATTTGAGTTATTCTTGTTTGAAGTCTGTCTTGCGGATTTTAGTGTGCGGTTTTCCGGTTTCAAAATTTCATGGTTTTGACGGACTTTGGTTTTCACGGTTCACATGTAACTTTTATCTACAACTAGAAAGTGAGCTCAAGGCTACCGAGTCACAATACTCAGTAGATTAACCAAGTAAAATGCTCATAAAAGGGAGCTTTTGGTCCCATAATTGATATTTATCTGGCGAAATAGACATGACAAGCCTTCTCCCATTTCAGATTATTTTGTAGAAAACAATCAAATCTCTATGATTGCAAAAAGTAAGTCTTTCCACCCACTGGATAAGGAATTCATCTACAAACATAGATTCCAATATCCAATACCTGGTAATGACGCTACTGATGAGTATAAAAGAAGCATTTTTGGTGAATATCCTAATAATAAAGAAGCATCAATTCGAGGGCGCTCAATCTGAATGTTATATCCATTTCTCACCTTTAGCTCTAGTTTTCCTTCCACAGGTTACTCCTATTTTGCTTTTGGATCTGAAAAATCCAGCATCATACGGAAAAAATTATCTTACAATCCTTCTAAAAGATGACTTTTGTTACACAAAATATTACAGGAGTCACATAACAGATAAGAGGTCATTGTTCATTCTGAATGCTTATAATAATGTCCTTAATTTGATAGAAGTTTGCATGTTTGAGATCTTGAATGTTCAGAGCCAGGAACGTTATGTTTCAAATTCCAGCAGTAATCTGCTATTATTTTTGTCACAACTTCCTTATTGTCTTTCCTCCATTGATTAAAAATGAAAGTAAAGATCTATAAGAGTGTGATTCGGCCCGTAGAAATGAGAATGCTAGGAAATGTATATCTAAGATTTCGATTGAGGTGGCTAGGGCAGGAAATGAGAGGAGGGCAAATAGGATGCTAGTGACAGGAAAAAGGAGCCGAGGAAGACAAAAATTGAGGTGGAGGAATGTAATACAGAGAGATATGAAGCAAAAGAGAATAGAGGTGGATACACGAAGGACAGAAACCAATGGATGAAGGTCTGCCGAGCTACCGACCCGGTTTAGAACTGCATATCGCCATACAGTTAAAGAAAATACTAATGGCAATCCTTTCCCCAATATTAACTTGATCTCTTACTTGTCACTTCCAGGTAAAACAGGGTGCACATTATATTTAAATCTGCTACAAAGTTTCACAAACTTGCAGAAGAAAAGTAACTTACAGCAGTTATCATATTTGAGGGATTTTACAGATCAGAAAACTTATGCTTGCACCCCCTATTGACTGTTTCTCAATTCGATCCCTAGTGAAGGAGGCTGGGCGTCATTTGGAATGGGGCTAATGCATTGATAGGGACAGTTTAGGAAACCAGAAAAGAGAGCAAATGAAATTGTTGCATGATGTTGACATTTGGGTATAGCACGGTAGTATGATTCTCGATCATCACAGACAGGGGTCTTTCAAAAAGTATGTAACCGTAGGGTGTGGGTGGATGTGTTACAAAACATGGAATATATGTGTATATATATATATATAGGTTGGGCTGCGAAATTACTTTTGTTAGCGTCTAAAATTGTACCCCCTTGAATAGATATATGCAAGAAACTTTGCGTATTCATAAAGAATTGTTTGTGCATTGGTAGCCAAGTTTACATCTCACAAACAATGACTGAAAATCATTTTCATTTCGCTCTTTCATTCATTCATTTCATCCATTTTAAGTTCTTTATACAGGGAGAGTGTACAGTTTATATAGATCTGACTTACATACTGACCTAGAAAAATCTAAAAGCTAATTACAAGATACCTCAAAATATAAAGGAAAACATGCATAAATCAAAGCTAAAACTTTCACAAAGTAAAGGAAAATATACCAGAAATATATGAATATAAGAAAATAAGAACTCTTACATTTTAGAACTCCTGCATTTTAAGTCTAAACAGTGACAAAAATAAACTTGTAATAATGTCATTGCTTTATTTTTTTGCAAATAATTGTTTTGAAAGGTATGTACATTCTTGCTCCTTTTGCCTCATCTATTAAGTCATTCCATAAACATACTTCTCCATATCCAAAGTTCTTATTGGCCCATAGAGACCCTTAAACGAGGTATCCAAAATTCAGTTAAGAAATTAGATAACTCTCCGCTTTAGGTGCCTGTTAACTTGATAAAATGAGTGAAAATGATTGGAACAATTCTCTAGTCTTTCAAAATACATTCTCTACCAAATTTTGGAAAAGTTTCAACCATTAAGCCCAAAATTGAAATGGTTTTTGTCCGAAATATATCTTGCTTGTACGCGTCATATCTTTCAAATGTAAACTGGCTTACTTACCGTTGTAAATGCCCTGGGATCATACTACATTGAAATAAATGATATGACATAAATGGCTGCAAATTTATTCCAACCCTTTTGAGCATTAATTAGCAAGAAATTTTCCAACCCCCTCCGATTACTCGGTAGTCCAGAGTTGTTGCACAAAGAATATGACAATAGAAAGCTTAAAACTCTAATGGTGATTAAGACCATGGATGTCTAGTCATTGCAAAAGTAATCTTCTTGAATATTCACTATTTTAGAACAACTGCTCGCCTCGTTTACTATCATATTGTGCCATCAAGCTAAAAATGTAGTAAAACAACACAGCCTAAAGTAATTTACCTATGTAAATGGTGGTCGTTTGACCGATTTATTGTCAGTATCTGCTAACTAGTTAGGAGAAAATCTCCATTACAAAGTCGGTCGTTAGTCGCAACAACAGTCCTTTTGCCACTCGTTGGCAGCCATATTGCTTCCGCATACGTCAATCCAATGAGGTTAGAGCAATAGAGCGCGCATTCTATTCCTGGCATTTCTATGGCTTTCCTATTACTCACCGTGAACAAAGGTCATTGTCCTCTATTGCTTTGTCATTGTTCTCAAGAAATTTGCATAAATTATAGTACATGCATATTAGTAAAGTAGTAGATTACAATGCAAAATAATCAAATGTATATTTTAGTAGAGGCAAACCCTATATATACAGTATAAAAACTAGAAGTAATTTTAAAAATCGATTTAATATGTGTAATTATGTTGTTTCTTTGCACTCAGTTGACAGGCTATTCAACACCTTGCCACTTTTATGTGAGAAGCTTTTCTGTCCAGTAGCTGACTTTTTAAAGGAAACCTTTAATTAATGTCTGTGTATTTGCTTTGATAGAACAAAAGACTGCAAATAAGTTTCAATATTGAGCAAACTTAGCCTTTCCTATAAAAAGATCATACAAGGGTGCTGGATGGGGCGGGTAGAAAAGCAATGATTTTGCAGAAGGCACAGTGTACTCAGAGATCTCTTTCAAACATTGGAACACACTTTCAAACTTTACTTCAACCCTAGCATTTTCATTATCCCAGTTTCCTATGGATTTCACAAAATCATATCTCGTTCAAGAATGAAAAGAATTTGCTACATGACCTGATTGGAAGACAATTTGGATTTTATTATTACAACTTTACACTTAAAAAGCAAGCTGGATAAAAATCTAGTTACTTATAAGATCACAAAAAGTCATTATTCAAAAACTATGATATCAAAAAGACTATAGAAATGATGACTTTAAATTTAGTTATGTAAAGTGGTACTTGCATCTTGTAACTTCAACAGGCTATTTGACAATATCTTGTTGTCTTATTACCAGCTACAGCTACTTCCAAAGAAAGTATCTTATTACTATCTTCAAGATACTGAGATAAGATGCTTCTCATATCCACTCATAGTAGTGTACAGTTTCTTAGGTAATTCGAATCTCGATCAACCGCCGCTTGATTTTCAGTCCTTGATTACTCACATACACTTGAGATTAAATCTGTTGAAAGTTACCCTAATGCGTACTTATCGGCCAAGAAAAGGCTTGAAATATGCTTAACTTGCTCCACAGCATATGGTCTAAGGTTACGTTAGTGGATGCTTCAATATTAGTTTCACACCATTAGTTGATTGGAGAATCAAAAGCAGATGGGCACTAAGCTATGGTTGATAAAGGGGGAACTCAATTTTTACTCCTTGGCACTTTGATAATAATTTTGCTTGGGTATAGTAAGAACATTTTTCAATGATCGTAGTTTAGTTTATAGTGCACTGATGTTGCGCAATTTTGCTTAATTGGTCTTTTTGAATAATCCGACTCACTTTTTAAAATGTTGTATCTAGTAGCGGCCAGATAATCGAGACAGTACTGAACTGGATTATGTCAGTAATAATTCAATTAGGTGCTAGTTTGCACAGTTTATACTCACATACTATGAGACTTTTTTAGGTAAGGTAGAAATACTACTTGCTTTGATAGAACAAATGTTCTACAGAGCAACTCAATAAAATTGCTAGAGGAGGTTCTTCCTTTAATGCCAATTTCTTATGGTGTCCTCTTGCATCTGCATTGCGAAACAGATTGAATTTCTCAACAAGTCAGGATTTGTGAAGCAAATGACATGTGAATATTGAAAATTAACATGTTATATGCTTCCTCTTTAAGTTGATTGAAAATGCCGGAGTTTATGTATAGGTGTCTTTTCGAAGGTGCTTCGAACGATCAAGCCCAGTACCAGCTGGAGCCTCTGTCAACATACCTTGCCAAGCAGTACTCAAGGGTGGAAGCTTAACAGTGGCGCTGAAATATCGCACGTCATTGGTATTGTGTGAAGTGAAAGTCTATACTACTGATGAAGGTAAGTTGAAAGGTATTTCTTGTGTCTTGTTATTAATTTAGCAGTTGATTTATCTTTTTAGACGTAGCTATAGCAAAATAAGATGCGAGTACGAAAGACTTGAAAAAGCAAATACTACTTATGAAGTTAATAGGAACATGCACCAGCTCTGTAGTTTCGGAATATTGAAGGTATTCAATGAATACCCTACAGTTTTTGGAATAAATGAACACCTGTATTTGGCTTTAGCCATAAGCCAAATGGCATACTTAATTGCCCTTCAACACGTTAGCTTTCCAAAATTTAACATACAGAATGTAGAAGCTGCGAGACCTTGAGAGACAGAGATATGAGGATCTAATGTGGTGGAACGAATAAGAACTTCATGTTAAGCAGATGTCTGTCAAAAATACTCTTTGAATAAACCGAATCAACTTAGCGTGCCGCCAATATGCATGAGATTGTGTCAAGACCTAGGTTCAAGTCTAGCTGGTGGCAATAGGTAATTTCCAAATTGGTAAGTACATTGTCTACCTTGAGAACTCGTCAAGTTATTATCAAAGACGTAACTGTGCTATTTAGATGTGCTAACAGCAGGTATCACCTTGAATACTGGAAGAAAAGTTCCTGTGATCTTCACTTAAATAATATATTTGTAACTATATGAACCAACAATGTATGCTTCTCATTAGATGCATCTTGCTAAAGAAACTAGGAAACCTAACGGAAATTTAGCAAGGAAAAAGGGACTATGCACCTCCGCAACGATCCCTCGATCTCATGCTCACATTGCAACATCGATTATTCTAGAAAGTATGCATTTCGTTGAACAGTTGTGATTGGCTTTATTTGACCCACTTTAAAGCAAACAAAATCCCTTGAGACAAATGCAATCTATGAAGCTTGCACAGCAACGTGCAAATAAAAGTCAAGAGGTTGCTAGTCATTCGACAGTCTCTTATGGAATAATTGATTAAGAGTATGAGAATACAGTGACATTGAAGGAAATGCTTAGAAGAAGCTGAGAAGGTCCTTTGATTATATGAAAATATAAAAACACTTGCAAATATCAACTCAATTTTCCATCTATTCTCTGGATGTAAATATACATATTTAGATTCTTAAATATTTTTGGATGCTCGCTTTTTTCCAGATGAGACCCAAATACACTGAAAGATTTCCCAATGGAGTAAGTTCTTTATTCAATATTCTCTAATTTGAAATAGAATCAATGGTACTTTGCAGAAGACTGCAAATAGACTAAATTGCATTCTTTATGTTTTATCGTAATATCACAGAATAGTGTACGGTAACAGATGCATTTCAGGAAAGTCGAACGATGGATAGAATCCTTCCTTACTTCAAATACGTCCAAACTTTCAAGCTAGCGCTTACTATAGCACAGCGCATCTAAATCAAAGGCAAGTTATCTTATAGCAACACAATTCTAGGGAAAGGATCGTAGCATGTTCTTCAATATGAGCTTGAGCGCAGACTACAGATATTTTTTAAGGCTAGCACATACTTTGCCTAAAGCTGACATGCTACTTCATTTTTTCTCAAACAATGACGAAATTCCGCTGTCATAATTCCGCTTTTGGATGCTTTATTCCAGTATCATTTGTATAATATCATTTTTAAATGTATTGTAAGATCTTGGATGTTTGATTAAAAATGTTTTCCTCTACCAGTAAGCAATTCTATTGAATTCCATTCAATTGCAAGAACCAACCCAACATATCAATGCTTAATTTTATAAATAGATGACAGAAGGTCTGTTCTTTGACTAGTCTCTGGTGCAAATCAAGACAGTTATGAAGTTACAGTAATATTCAATTCCTTTAAATTTGAGCCCCATTCATAGCTTTCCTATATAAGCTTCTTCGATAGTTACTAATCCTTATATTGACTTACTCCATAGAGATCAGCTCTACATCAAAATATGATGAGTACGCACATGGAATTCAACTGAAGAGGAAAAATTAAGCTAGGTTACTTAGTATGGTAACATGAATAAGAAGTGCGAGCTAGTTCCATCTTTCAGCTCACCGCATAAAATTGATAAATTTTGCTCATATATTCAAATGCTTGATTAAATATAATTTATTCATTTTTCAGATACAAATGAACGTCACAGCAACCTATGTTAGGGTGACCAAATTTGCACTGCCTTGAACAATGCCTTTTAATGCAATGAAGCTGCACGAGTACAAAGTTACGTTCGTTACACGATTTGCAAACTAATGTCACTGCCTCTGTAAGTTAACCAAGAATAGAGTGAGATTTTGGGGGAATTTTTTTGAAATTATAATCTTCACTTAGCTCCTGCATTCTAGATAAAACTTTTAGAAACTTTAAATGTTTTTTGCATTAAATTAGTTAGTGTATTGTATTAAAGGGTTGAGGTACCTCAACACCTATGGTTTCGGGTGCGTCCCGTGCTTAGGGGAACTTTTTCCTAGAAGGTAGCAAGTATTGGTACCAATCATGTACATATCGGAAATCCTAAGTCCCATGGAACCTTATTCATGGGAAGCTTAGCGGCAGAATTTTGTTTTATTTCAAGGAAGTTCCCACAGGACAATAGGTATAACTTATTACTTCCTCTCACTAGAAACAAAGAACCAAAATGAAACGCGACTTTCATGATAGCGATGAAGCAATCATTATTGACTGCTGAATTTCGTTTGCGAAATAGCCTCTTTGTAATTTCTACATTAAATTGATTGAGAAAATTATGTCGCTTTTCATGTCAACTTTTGAGGAAAATGCCAAACTTGGAAATAAGCTTCCCCTCGAAGAATCTTCCAGGCAAAAAGTCAGTTTTGCAAGTACGCCTTCTGGGGCTTATTCGAGGATTCACTTTATATGAGGAATTATGGGATGTACGTGAAGAAACATAAATGTGAGGAAATATACATTTGATGCTTCTGATATTCATTGTAATAATTAACATAGAAATACAGATCTCCCTAGTACTAAGTATTTTGCATTTGAAAACCTTTAAAAGGATGCAATGATTATAAGGATTACAGTAAAAAAATAAATGGATACATAAAAAGAGAATTCTGTATGGTTAGTTTTAGCAGGAGGTCATGGTTAGTCGATGGTTTGCAACGCACGCAAAAAATACAATACATAGAAGTAATAAAGATAGTCTTTGGTTTGCACACAGTAAAGATCATGACCTGTCTTTCAAATTGTAGTTTCTTAGTCATGTAATAAAAATCTCACATGATGTAACAAATGTTTCTATAGCGCTTGTTTATAGATTGATAAAATGCTTATTGATAGGTTGATAGCATTGAGGAAAAATCACGAGCAAACTGGATAGTTTTCTTGCTTCCTCTCTGCATTTTTCATGTTTATAAAATCAAGAGTTGGTTGATTGAAATTCAGTCTCAGCTAGCAACATACATCAAACTACAAATATAGCATCCCTAGTTTGAATGGGTCTTTCTCAAGATAGCAAGCAGTTCATATAGCAATAGCAAAACATTATGCAGCAGTTTCATAGATGTTTAACACGGATCATGAAGATAGGCAGCATCGAATTCTCTTCATTTCCATTAGATATTTATGTAACTGTATGTGTATAAACTGTATGTATGTTTTATGGACTGGTATGGCGTCGGATCGAGCGGTCACGTTTCCTGCAGCTCCGTGAGAACGTTTTTTGGTGGGATATGCTGGAATTAATGTGGATGAATAAGTGACATATAACAAATATTAATAGATAAGCAAGTGTTTAAATAGAAGTCAAATAGAATATTTGAATTTATCTTGCTCCAATTTTTGTGTTGATTTGTGATCTGGCTAGAACACGTGCTGGAAAGGCTGCGATGATGGAACTTTCGCAGGATTTTGTAAAATACTTGGACAGTCGTTTTGACCAACTGCTGAAGCGCTTAGCTACGAAGGGAGAGCTAATAGAAATGAAAAATGATGTATTGACGTTGCTTAACCGAGTAGATAAGCAATGCGACAACATTGACGTGCTAAATTCCCGAGCTGCAGAACAAGGCGAGAAAATCGATGTCCTCGAAGCACGCGCAGCCATGTTGGAAAGTCATGTGCGCCAATTCCAAATAGCCCATGAAAGTCAGGAACAGTACTCGAGAAGATTGTGTCTCCGAATCGACAGAATAGATCTGCCCAAGGATGGCGGTCATGAAACGGCTGACCAGTGCCTAGAGAAGGTGAAGGAAGTTTTTGATGAGATCGGTGTGAACGTGCCTAATGCTGTCATAGATAGAGCCCATCGCATTGGACCTAAGAAAACTGTAGAAGGGGAAACCAGGCAGCAAATGATAGTGCGTCTAACAACATGGAGGCACAGATCTGAAGTGTATAGAGCACGTAAAAAAGCAAAGAAAGTGAAAAGTCACCTGGACCTCACTAAGAGAAGGTTAGACCTACTGATTTTAGCAAACTCGATTTTGAAGGCTCATCCAGAGAAGGAGGGTTATGCATTTGCATACATTAATTATAGGCTGCGTGTAAAAATTGGGGAGAAATACAGTTTCTTTGACTCTGAAGACCAGTTCAGGCATTTATTGGATGCATAAGTATCTTTTAATATTATTGAACATTTTGACTTTGCGTATTTTCAGAAGTCTTATTAGTTATTTTTTAGTATAATTTGAAACTCTATTGTGCCTTTTGGCTTTCCCCCCTATTCCAATGGATCTTTCCCTATGAATTAGAGTAGGGGTAAATTGAAAAACAGTAATACTATATCTATGGAAAATATGTTGTGACACGATTACTTGAGTTTTGTGCTGGATAGAAGTCAACTTTATCCCATTAATGTTGAACAAAATAATTCGCAGTGAACAACTATGATATTCATTAAAGGAATGCATTTCCGGCATTTTCCCAGCCATCAAGCGCCTGCAGTTTTCCCATTGGCCTCTGAGGATAATGTGTCTTTTACTGTTGTATTGCCCTTTAACTAAATACTTATTTTATTTTAGTGTTTCTGTTTTCGTATCATCTTGTTTTTTGCCTTATCTCGATCGCTGCCCACCAACAGGTATTGATGGTTCACTGCTTATTAATAGGCTAATTAATTTCATTGTTATCCAAAAAAGCATGGCCAAAGAGATCTCTCCTGCAGCAAATGCCCGTAGGAATTAATGAATGGCGTGCAGGAATTGTGCATTACAAGTACTGCTTCAAATTACATGTTCAAATGCACCTGCCAGTTTTTGAACTTTTAACCTCTGCATGCTATTGTTTTGCCTATTTGTACCTATTAATCTTTATTTCAGTTCTGACATTGCCTTGTTCCTTCCTTTGTACCACATTGCATTCCTTTTTGGCAATAAATGGTGTTGATACCCCCCGGGCTCATGTTTTTTCGGCCAAGGCCGAACTACACGATCCCATCCGGAATATTGTCAACTTAACGTCGTATGTCCCTGCCACAGGTTTTTTCTAATTTCCTTTCTGTTTGCCTTAATCAAAACCAACGCACACCTCCTCGTGAAATGTTCAGCTTATCGAAGAAAGGTTTTGGTGTTTTTCCACCATTTATTGCATGCCTTATTAATAAGTAAGTTCGCTGGATACCTGGTTGTAAATTTACATATGAGAGCTCTTTTATTTCATGCTGGGGATATAGAAACTAATCCTAGACCTCAAACTGAGAACTGTTTGAAGTTTTTTCGTTGGAACTTAAATAGTATATGTGCTAGAGAAAGCGTCAAAATCCCATTGATGGAGGTGTACAACTCTGTTCATCATTTCGATATCATGGTGCTATCTGAGACTATGTTGGATAAATCAGTCAAAAATGAGGACATTTTCATTCAAGGTTTTAATAGTGAAATTTTCCGTAGTGATCATCCTAGCAATACCAAAACTGGCGGAGTATGTGTATATTTTCGTGAGGGACTCCCCATTAAGAGAAGAGATGATCTTGAAATGTTACAGGAAGCGGTTGTCGCTGAAATAAATTTCTTGCGTAAAAAGATACTTTTTGTAGCAATCTATCGCAGTCCCAGTCAAAACAATGAACAATTCAAAACTTTCATGCATAAGCTGCAAATAATGTATGGTAATTTTCAGAGAGAAAGGCCTTATTCGATTATAGTGACTGGTGACTTCAACTGTCGGTCTTCACAATGGTGGAGGGGGGGGGGAGATATTGAGAATCCGGAGGGAGCTGCTTTAGATGAGCTACTTGAAAAAAATAACCTATTTCAGCTTATTGATGAGCCAACTAACGTGAGGGGAGAATGTATGTCCTGTATAGATCTTAGCATCACTGACCAACCTAACATATATTTGTAGAATCGGGAGTCCATCCTTCCCTTGATGACCATTGCCAACACCAAATAGTCTACGGTAAGCTGAACATTTCAATACACCATCCACCTCCATATCAAAGGACGATATGGCATTATTCGAAGGCTAATACCTCTACGATTAGAGAGCTCATAAGTGACATTGATTGGAAATCAAGATTTGCGGGCCTGGGTTTGAATGAAATGACGGAATTGCTCACGGGCACCATTTTTGCAATTCTATCTGCAAATATTCCCAACAAAGTCATAAAGTGCAATGATAAAGATCCACCATGGATTACTCCCGAATTAAAAACTGCAATAAAACGCAAGCATAGAGTTTTTAGAAAATACAAAGATCGCGGCCGAAGGTTGGAGGACTGGAATCTAGTGAAGGAAGTCCGAAATAAAACTTCTAGATTGATTACCAAGGCCAAAGAAAACTACTTTTCAACCATGGGTCGAAAGTTGTCTGATCCTGCCCAAGGTATAAAGGCTTACTGGGCGATTTTAAACAGATTGATAAATAAGAAAAAACCTTGAATATCCCTCCGTTACTTGAAAATGAAATCTTTGTGACAAATGTGCAAACGAAATCAGACATCCTAAATGAGCATTTTGTGCAACAGTGTTCCACTATCGTGAACAGCAGCACTCTTCCAAACTATCAACCAACGTGCAGTGCTCTTCTTCAAAGTCTTGACATAGATAGGGAAAAAGTAACCAAATTAATTCGTGCACTGGACACCACAAAGGCTCATGGTTGTGATGACATGTCAATTTCAATGATCAAAATCTGCGATACTTCCATTGTCGAACCACTATGCTTAATTTTTGGAAAATGCCTTGAAACAGGAATCTACCCAACCATGTGGAAGAAAGCAAACGTCATCCCAGTCCATAAAAATGACAGTAGGCAGAGCAAGCAGAATTATCGGCCAATCTCTCTACTGCCAATTTTTGGAAAGATCTTCGAAAAGATCATCTTTTACGTAGTTTATTGTCATCTTTGTGACCATGGTTTAATAACGCAGCATCAATATGGGTTTCGACCTGGTGATTCAGCGATTAACCAACTTTTATTCATCACTCACAACATTTACAGTGCTTTTGAAGAAATTCCCTCCAAAGAAACACGAGCAGTCTTTCTAGACTTGTCTAAGGCATTTGATAGAGTTTGGCATGAGGGGTTACTTTATAAGCTCAAATGTAGTGGCGTATCTGGGGATCTATTGATCTTAATTCGCAACTTCTTAACTGATCGTCAGCAACGCGTCTTGTTGAATGGGAAGTGCTCAAGGTGGGCTACTGTATCTGCCGGGGTCCCACAAGGCTCTGTTCTAGGGCCACTGTTTTTCCTGGTTTACATAAATGACATTGTTGACAACGTTCGCTGTGATATCAAGCTTTTTGCTGATGACACTTCAATCTTCTCCGTTGTTCGGAATGATAGAAGTACTGAGGAAATAAATAGGGATCTTGAGTTATTGCGCTTGTGGTCGTTGCAATGGAAAATGCACTTCAATGCGGACAAAACAGAGGAAGTGATTTGTTCGACCAAAAGGGATAAACCCTTGCATGATCCCTTAACACTAGGAACTGATGATATTGATAGAAATATGGAACACAAGTACATTGGAATTGTTCTTGACTCTAAGCTAAGCTTTCAAAGCCATATCAGGGAGGCTATCCTCAAAGCGAGGAGAAGGATTGGAATAATAAGATATATCTCTAAATATGTCTCTAGAAATGTGCTTGATCAAGTTTACAAGCTTTATGTAAGACCCCACCTTGACTATGGTGATATTATCTACCATAGTTATGATCCTAAAAGGATATTAAATGTCACAAAACGACTCGAACAAACACAGTATCATGCTGCATTAGCCGTAACCTGAGTATGGAGAGGTACAAATAGGCAAAAACTGTACGATGAGCTAGGTTGGGAAGAACTATATCACAGAAGGTGGTACAAATGCTTATGCCATATTTACAACCTACGGAAAGCAGGTTCACCTGGGTACCTCTTCGCTGAAATACCGCCTGAACGCGAACAACCTTACAACTTAAGAAATTCCCGCGCATAGGATTAGAATGTCGCCAAAACTACTCGTTTCTCGCATACATACTTCCAAAATGTTCTTTATGAATGGAATCTGCTAGATCATGACATCAAAAATTCACAATCCATATCCGAGTTTAAACAGAAACTACTTGCAATTATAAGACCACCTAAAAACACTGTTTATGATGTCTTTGATATAGAAGGTGTAAAAAAGCTGACAAAGTTGCATGTGAACTTCAGCGCACTGAATGAGCACAGATTTCGACACAACTTTGATTGTAGTAGCCCAACTTGTATGTGTGGGAAAGTTATTGAAGATAACAAGCACTTTCTCCTGCACTGCCACCAGTTTGACTTGATGCGTAGAGATCTCTTTCGCCAGCTTATCATCCTTGGTTTGGACATAAGCAAGCTGAATTCAGATACACTGTGCAGTTTGCTTCTATTTGGGAGTAAAAATCTAAATTTAATTGAAAACAGAATCATCATAGAAGCAACAATTTCGTTCATCAATGCAACAAAGCGCTTTGATTGAATACTAAGAAAGTAAGCAGCAGCGACCCCTCCCCTTACCATTGTTATTTGTGTCAGGTAGCTTGGTGCCAAATAATCTATTAAGCCTTGCTATATAAACCTAATTGGATTTCATAAAAGTCTTTAGGCTTTTTTGTATTATTTGGTACAAAGCTACCTTGGATTTTACTTTTTTGTTGCTTAAGTAATAGAATTGTAAGTGCCTTCCAAAGTAGGGACCAGATGACCTTGTGTCTATCACTGCTTTGGATGGCACAGTAGAATGTAACCATTTTTGTGTTTTAATTATTTGATATTGATAGAAAAAAAAGATATTTATTATACAATATATTTATGGAATTGACAAGTTTCAAATATTGAGCATGAAATTCTAGCAAACGTTCTGTTTGCCATCCATGCAATCTTTCTTAATTTTGCAAACCTTTTTTGCTATATAGTCAGATATTTAAGCCCTTTTGCACTCCTATTCATTTTATTTTTCTTTTTTTTTTGCCTACTTGCTGAGATATATTCCCCACTTCCCCGCTAAGTTGAAGCACGCTAATAATTTTGTATTCGTTTGTTGAAGAAAAGAACAATTTTTCGCAAACGTTCTCTTAAGTATGTCGTAAATAAGGTTAGGTCTTATTTTTCTGGTTTTTCTACATCAGTATAGCATATTGGATGTATTAAAAGCACCAAGAACCATCCTAGCAATGTTTCTGTCATGAATCTCTTTGTGAACTTTACAATAAAGCTATGTTTCCAAACAATACCAGAATTGTAGTTGCTTGTCATGATTGAGTCAGTTCTGATACTGAAGTTCGTTTAATGCCACATTTTTTCTAGCCTGTACCACCTGTCCCAAAGATTAATTCGAGTCTAATGAGAATGAAGTACAATGACAATGCTATTCTGATCTCAAAGATTAGTTGAACTGATACTTTACAGTGATATTTTACATATGTGACAGAGGCTTTTGGTATATTTGGCAACAATAAATTTTTTCACCTTAAGTTTTCATTAAGTATGTAATTGCAGAGGCACAGGGTGATCCCTCTCAATGCAAGGTTCTGCATGGGTTTTTCTTTCCCTCAACAGGATTATTCAACATGAGAATTCAACAACTATATAAAGCTTTTGAACTCACAAAGTGATTTTACATGTAGGTTTTACCCTTCCAGAACACTTCCTTGGTTTCCGTGATACTATGATTCAGGTGGATTTTTTGCTGAAAATGAAATCTCAAGCAAAGACAAGAGATAGTTACCTGGCAACTACAACTTGGCATTGAAAACTAAGGCAAAGGAAACTATTGTTGATATTAGGAGAGTTTGTCCAAATTTTTGACAATTTATGAGTTGTCGTTTAGAACAGCAACTTCTTGCAGCTTGTTGCGAAGGCAGTGCTAGTAGGTGCATCTGATTCACTTTGTCGCACATTTGCTATTATTACGATATTGGAAGTAGTTAATGCAGATATTTTTGATAAAAGAGCACCACCACTAACGAAATATTTTAGCTTCATAATTCGCGCGTTAGGTTATTGCCTTGATGTTTGAGCTTCAGTTATAAGCACGACATACACTTCTGTCTGGTATCCCAACTGATTTCAATAGCAACAGATTTTATTACTTGTGTAGGTCTTTGATTACATTCATCCAACCTTAATGTCTTTAAACTATTTGATAACGAATATTCTTTACATATATCAGTTTGTTTAACCTATGTCATTTTTCAACTTTAATGTGGGAAAATTGCAGAGCCCTGACTTTATGGCAGCAGAAGGTCGTGAATGAACTTGTTTGCAAAGAGATTCTTGCAAAGGCGACCAGATACTAGGATCCTTGCTACTTCAAAAAGTATCATTTTGGCTATTACTGGACTTTAGGAGAAAATTTTATTTTCATACATAAATTTTGCAGTTTGTTTTTCTATTCCTCTATTGTCATATAGAGCCCAAATCTATGAAAAAGTTTGTTTTCAGTCCAATCTTCTCACAAGCACATCAAGGGACGAAAGGCAAATGTACTACAGGCATCAGAGCATTGCAACCATTCAATTCCCCATTTTGAAAGTATTCACAAATGTTTGGCTTAAAACTTTCTCAGCGTTTTATAGACCACAGAAAACCTTTCAAATCAAGTAAATAATTCAACGGTTAACCAATCTTTGAATCATTGTAGTTGATTTCTTGCTTTTCGAATGTTTGAGTGAGACCTGTTTCAAATGCATCGCAGGATGTCAAGGTGTATACTAGGTATGGATTCCCATGCTACAACTGCATATCACAGGTGGCTCTCTATAAGGCAGGGCCTTATTTACAATACAAACTGGGGAGAAATACTTCCTTTGTCCTCAAAATTTTCCTTTCAGTATATGGAATTTTGTCCCTATAAAAGTTATCCTCATTTACCACAAGCTTTACAGAAGAACGGAAGAAATCTATATACATTAAATCAAACATGGTTCAATTTGTGATGGTAAGTGGTAAATATGAATTATCGGGATGTCGTCTATGCTAAATTGAAGAATGATTCTTGTATAAAATAGATGCTGCAGAATTTCTGAAGGTCTTTATCGCTAATGGCAAGCATGATATTGGAAAATACATTTTACGTGAAAGTATGACACACTGCATCAAAACTTTTCCTGTATGCATAGCCGCAAGACCCATGCTACAGCAACCAGAGACATTGCACTACTTGCTATTAAGGCTGAGAAATTGATTTAAACTCATTCCATTTGCATAACGCATCTAAATTTCCATTGAGAAAATTAATTAGCTTCTTTCAAAAGCATTTTTGAATGCTTTTTGTACTAGAAAGAGCTATCAATTATAAAACTTTTTCTTTAATTTTTGAACCAGCAAATCCCTTTTATCGTGTTCCCCGCCGTAAATATGTCTTTACAAAAGCTATGCTACAAAGGCATTATAGATGCTGAACAGTTAAGATCTTGAGACAGTGTTTTGACCATTTCGAGAAATCCACCAGCGACTTTTTCTTTAACTTTTCTGAATCAATGCTCTAATTCATGCTTTCCTCAGTAGATATCACGAGAACTTTTTCAGTCCCTTGCTATTTAAGGCCTGTTGTAATTTTCAAGAATAAAGGGGAGAGCAGGAAGGGATTTTGTCAAGCCAAAAACATGAACTATATGCTCTACTACCAAGGGTCATTTGTGATCCTTGCTATCAATGAGGATATCCTATTGTTGATAAGGACCAATTTCTTTTAAAGTTTTAATTCAAGTTTGTCTTTGCTGAAAAAGATTAAATGTGTGCTATGACGCTATATGATGTCTTGATATCAATAAAAGTGAATACTTTTGTGATGAGTAAAATTTCCGAGCGTAGTTCGTAGAAAGGGGCACAGTCTATTGTGCGCCACTTGGACAACATTATGTTCACTCTGGATTTAATCCAATCAACTGGCAGCAAGATTTCAATGGTCGTTGTGATAAAGTTCTATCTTGCTCAATTTTCCGAGGTGAATTGAACTTAGTGGGGCGGGACACTGACCTAAAGAATCCGAAAGTCCCTTACGTTTTGTGACCAAAAAGATCTTGGGATTAACAGACTAAATGCAAGTAGATCAAATGATTAGCTTACCATGCCCTGCCATAGCCAAGCTTGGTAGAAAACATGACTATGCAGCTTTCATCATGCAATAAGCTCAAGGCATGAAATGCAAGTTTTGGGAGAGTAAGTGATACTGAATTTTGTTTTAGTGTAAGAAAATGAATTGCTTCAGGAAGGAAATCCTGTCTCCTGAAAATCTTTGGTATAGCACTGCCCCTCCTGCTCCAGTGGGCTCGCCACCACAAAAAGCGAGTGTTCATAGAAGTATTCAATATTGTTTTCTCCAGGGCTTTCTAGCAACATGAACTCATTTATTTTGAATAAATGTTTAATCTATTATTTCTATTGACTCCGAAATGATAAGCAGCTCCCAAGGAGCGTTTTCCGATCTACCGAACTGGGAAATAAAACAAACAGTGTCTAACATACACCATTAAGTTTTTTTGCATTAGCATTCACAGTTTTGTTCAGCCGTAGTACTTGTAAGATATGTGGGTTTTGAGCCTAAAATTACATGTGAATTACTCTCATTGTTATGTACTGCTTTGTCAAAAGCAACAGACCTAGCATTAAATTCGGTAGTTGGTAGCTACATCTTCTTTTTCATCTTCTTCTTCTTCTTCCCAGCTTTTCCCTATTCGGGGTCGCCGTTGTGAATGAGCCTTCTCCACGCATTTCTGTTGCTAGCCATCTCTGGGTTTAAATTCTTCTCCCTTAAATCTCCGTTTATGCTGTCAATCCACCTTCGCTTGGGCCTGCCTCTTCTTCTATTTCCCTGCACTTCCATTTCCATAACTTCCCTTCCCACATGGTCTTCCTCCACTCTTCTTCTCAAGTGTCCATACCACCTCAATCTTGACTCCTAGATCTTCTTAGAGATTTCAGTCACCTTCACTGTCCCTCTTATATAATCATTCCTAACTCGATCTCTTCTAGTGACTCCCACCATCCATTTCAACATCCTCATTTCCGCCACATCCATCTTCTTCTCTTCGCTCTTCTTCAGAGGTGCCGCTTCAAGCCCGTATGCCATTGCAGGTCTGACCACTGCTTTATGAACTTTGCCTTTCACTCTCACTGGCACCCTGCTATCACATATCACACCAGAAACTTTCCACCAGTTATTCCAGCCACATTGGATCCGGAAGTTCACTTCGTTTCCCATCTCCCCTATCTCCTCCACCATTGATCCCAAGTACTTGAAAGATTTCACTCTCTTCAACATTTCGCCATTTAGTCTCATTGTGGCCTGTTGGTCACCACTGGCATCTGTCGTAAAATATTCCGTTTTGGACCTACTAACCTTCATTCCTCTGTTTTCCAAAGCAACCCTCCATTCTTCTAGTTTTCTTTCTAGCTGTCTTCTCTCCTCTGTCACCAAGATAATGTCATCAGCATATAAAACACACCATGGTGGTTCCTCCCTGACATCTTCTGTGATGACATCGAACACTATATTGAAAAGTAGTGGACTCAGTGCAGATCCTTGGTGCAAGCCTTCCTTCACCTGAAAACTGTCAGTTGTACCAACCGTACTCCGAACTCTAGTTGTAACATTCTTGTAGCATTCTTGGACAATTCTGACATATTTCTCTGGCACTCCTCTTTCTCTTAGGCTTCTCCATACTTCTTGCCGTGGTATTCTATCGTATGCTTTCTCCAAATCAATGAAAACCATGTGTAGTACTTCTGCTTTTCCCGATGCTTTTCCATATTCTGTAGAAATGAGAAGATTCCGTCAACCGTTCCAAGTCCTGTTATAAATCCCAGTTGTTGCCTCCCAATATGCACCACTCATCTCAGTCTATTGTCCAGCACCCTTTCGAATATTTTAAGGATGTGAGACATTAGTTTTATTCCTCGATAGTTCTCACAGCCCTGGATTTCTCCCTTATCTTTAAAGATCGGTATCAGTGTGCTTTCTCTCCACTTCTCTGGTATAACTTCCTTTTCCATTATTTCTCTGGTCAGTTGATGCAACATGTCCACTCCTTCTCTTCCTAAGGCTTTCCATACTTCCACTGGTATTCCATCGGGTCCTATTGCCTTGCCATCTTTCATTTTCTTTAGTGCCATTTCTACTTCTTGTCTTGTCACCTCCTGTACTAATTGGTTGTTCGGTTCTCCATCATCTCTAATAAATCTCTCATTTTCTTCATTTTGCAGCTTCTCGAAATAGTCCTTCCACCTTATTAGGACATCTCCTTCTTTTCGTATCACAACCCCTCTTTCATCCTTGATCTGTCTAATATGCTTAATATCTTTTGTGTTTTTGTTTCTCGTCTTAGCCAACTTAAATACTTTTTGTTGTCCCTCCTTGGTATCCAACTCTTCATATAGGTTATCATACGCTTCTGATTTAGCAATTGCTACTGTTCTTTTTGCTTCCTTGCTGCACTGTTTGTAATATTCTTTATCTCCGTCTAACCTTGTTACTTCCCATTTTTTCTTTGCCATCTTCTTTGCTTGAGCTTTCTGCTGTACCTCCTCATTGATCCACCATGTTTCCTTATTTTCCCATATCTTGCCACTACTTTCACCGAGGACTTCTTTTCCAGCTCTCAGGATGCTTTTGCTCACTCTGTTCCAACATCCATTTACATCTCCTATTTCCATGTACATATCTCTTAGCACTCTTTCTTTGAAAGCCTGCTTATGATCTTGATTTTTCAGTTTGAACCATTTAATCCTTTTCATGAATTTACATCATAGAAGTGAATTTATATGAAGAGATGCTGGCATTTGTTTTTCTTTGCAAATAAAACTCAAAAATTTGACGACGTTTGAATAAAGAATTATTTGTATGTCATTGTCAAGTTTCAGCAATTTTGAGATTTAATGCCCTTTTAGATTGTGATCTACTAGAATTAGATGTGCAATGTACTAAATGAATCTGTAACCAAATAGAATACCAATCATTGACAAAAACATTAAGTAGAGCACTACTAACAGCATTCAACTTAAGCAATGTTTAAGGAGTAGGAATGTTAGGCTTATTCTTGCAATTAATGTTACATTGCTTAACAGTATTCAGTTTTTGTGATCTAAATCTGTTCACATGATAAGCTTTTCGCTAGCACAACTCAAGAAAAATAGATTGATGTAGATTGCATAGTTACACAGGCACGTGTGTGAGAATGATATCACATCATGATAGAAACAGTGAAGTTAAATGATAAAATTCATGAAGATATTAATCAATGCAAACAGCTGTGGCGGTCTAACTTGCACTATGCAAGAGATAGTTTGCCACTGGCTGATGACATATTCTTGAAAAATGATGCCACACCATTATATAAAACAATAACGCAATGATTATCAATTGCTCTTGCAAACTGCCTCTTGTATGATGCATTTAGTTTATAACATTGTAAGAAATGCCGATTACAGCAGACAGAAGTCAATTGAAATGGGATTTGGTGGTCTCATAGAGACATTGCACCACTGACTGGTGACATATTCAAGCAGCTTCTGAGTCAGAAATCAGCTAATATTTTTGTGCTTGAATTCAGTGCTATGAATGTATGTTATGTAGCAAAAATTTGATTTTTCCAATTGTGTAGAAGTTGTTATCTTTGATTGTCTCCAAACAGCAAATGGTTGCAAAACAAATCAATACAAAATCTATCGATGTTTTTGCGCTATGATTTATAGGCTAAAATCAAACTCTTTCTTAGGCAAAAATTATTAATAGCACTGAATTGTCACATATAAACTTTTTTTCATGATAGTGGTTGAAATCAACTTTTATTTTAGTTAACGACTACATATGTTGCCAATCGCCAGTAGGCTAATGTCTCTATGAGACCGTCTAAGCTCCTTTCAACTGAATTTGTCTGGTTTGATTGGCATTTCTTAAAACTATATGAAATTAATGAAGTATGGAGTAGCAGTTCGTAAGAGCTATTGGAGATAATATGAAATTATTCACTTTGCATATTGCTTCCATTAAGATGCGACATTACCATTCAGTAACCTCTGTAAGTCTACCAAAGCTGCTTTCCGCTAATTTTTGTATGAAATGGTCGGCTTGTTTTCAACTTTTGCAACACTTTTATCAAATCGATAATGAACTGTTATTTTTAAGAGCTATTGGAAATTATATGAATATAGTCACCTTCTTCTATTGCTTACATCAAGATGTGACCTTTTCTTTCAGCAATAAGTCACCAGCAAGTGGCTTACTATCTGTATATGACCACAAAATCTGTTCTCCATTAATTTAGATCTGACATTATGGACATATTATCCAATGTTATGAAACCAATGGATTATGAAGTTTTAGTTTGCAAGACCCGCTGGTGACTATTTGAGCATATATTCTGTTTCTTTGTATTCTAGCTTATTTCCTTTTTATTCTATTATTTTCTTTCTACCAAGATGTAATTGCATTTTCAATGACTAAACGCATTTTTTTCATAAGAAACAGCTTATAAGAAACGGTAGGCTCGATTTCTCGAAAGTTAAGAAACAGCACTACCAAAACTGAAAAAGCTAAGAAACTTCTTTAATTTGCAGTTTTGATTTTTCGAGTTGACACTCGAAACAGTCTTTATGTTGAACACCATTTTAAATTGCAAGACTACAACAGACACGCAGTTTGCATTAATTCTCAGTAAATTGTACACTCAAGAAGTTTGCACTTGAAAATTTTTTTGACTTCAACTTGACATTGATGAAGCTTGATGAGCTTAACTGTTTACAGATCTCAACAGAGTTAGTCATTTTATTATAAATGCGTCGCACCTTATTGTTAAAGCGCATCTTTTGTCGTGAAAGTTCTCCTTTTCATCGAGACAGTTCCCTTTTTGTCTTTTTGATATCCCATTTTATCGTGTTCTGAATGTGAGGGAAGTATTTACTTCACCTTGGAAGCTAGTTTAAACAATTCATTACTAAAAAGTTTAAGAAACTGCCTACCAGTACCGGAGCTTAGTTGCTTATAAAAAGTACGTATGTATGAAAAGAAATGAAATGAAAAGCAACCTAGATAAATAATAAAAGCAATGGATAGCGGGAATGGATAGGCAATAGTAGGTAGGCAGGATAATATAAAATCAAGATTACGAGAATGGAGGACTATGCTAAGTACGACAAAATGATCAAGAGAGTGCATGAAGAAATAAATTGAGAAGAAATGGTGGAGAGTCCATATGAAAATAGAGAGTAATGGTAAAGTGTCTAATACAAAACCATAGAGTAAAATGTGTTTGAGATATTTCTGATTTTTCTTCAAAAATGAGTATTCTGATAAATGTTGCAAATGACAACCGTTGTACTCGTTAAATATTTTGCCCCGATCGTAAGTTATGAAGCATTAAGTTCGGTAATCTTTACAGCAAACGCAAATAAACATCCCCCATTGCTACATCAGTAAGGAAGTGGGGGGATTGTAGAGCTAAAGAAGGCAAAAGCATTGAATAATCTGAAAGTTAGTAAATGTAGAGAAAATTAGATATAGAAGATTAGTCAATGGGGGAGTTTATTCGGGTTTGCTGTAGGTCTAGGGCTTACAGCAAGTCTGAAAAATCTTTAAATTGAGCTGTATTTATGAATAGAGAGCAAAAGCCTAGAAAAGCAAGGCAACTTTCTTTATTATTTATCCAAGGCAGCAATAAGTCTGTGAAAACAAATTCGGTTGACCGCATAGCATTTTCAGCAGGTCATGAGTGGCTTTTCCATTTGGTGTCAATAAATTTGAGTTCTATTATTTTAAATTGTGCTATAGCAACTATCTGTTTGCATCATATCTATTAGGTTAAAGTTTTTGTAGCTATTTTTGCAAACATCTACAATGATGGTTAGGGAAATAAGGTAGTTTCATTACTAGTCTGGTAGGGCTCACGAGAAGGAGAAGGATTTGATTCGATTTCGCAAAATTTAATGCCAAGTGCAAGGATAGTCAGTTAGTAACTGTACCAAGTTTCAAATTTCTAAGAAAAATAGCAATCTCATTCAAACATTGCTCTTTTCTGTAGAGAATTATATGTTACGTACCCTCCTTTATACCCTATTGTACAGAAGTAAAGACCATCGAACTTCAATGCTTCATAACTAAAGATGGGGGGATATTTAACGAGTGCAACGGTAGTCATTTGTAACATTTATCGTAATACTCACTTTTGAAGAAAAGTCAGGAATATCTCAAAACACACTTTATACAATGCTTTTTATTTGAATGATAGTAAAAGTGGATAATTGGGCTTACATTTAGCTGTGGGGGGCATTTTTGCCAAATTCCAGACTTGCCATTGGTTAATATGGTAAGGACAATTTAGATGTGATCCGAGCTCTCAACGAAGTAAGGATTTGGAACATATGCTCATCATTGGTAACATTAAAATTTGAACTTCCAAAGTCACCATTGTTTTGCAAATGCTACAATCAAGTTTTGTGATTCACAATGCTTGTGATAGCATTGTCCTTAATAGCACACGTACACAATAATAGACTTGTGTACGTATGCTATGGATTTTTGTATCTATAATACCACCAACCAATGGATTTCTGTATTTATAATACCACCATGGCTGTTCTGGAATTATCTATATCTGGCCTGATCTGTGCATTCTTCAAATTTATGAAAGAAATGAATTGTGAAGTGTCAGTGTGTAGGCGCTATTTGGTGATTATGTGACCACTAGTCATCTCATTTTCAATGTTTCTATTTTAAAGCAACATTATTTTTCAATGATTTGCTTGCTAAATAAAGCAATGTGAATCGTTGTTTTATAGTCAGAGCTTTACTCTGAAGAGTCAACTATGTATTGCTTAAGATAGAACATATTAAGGGCGATTTTACACGCTTGATATGCAGCTATGGTGTATTTCGAGATTTTCGGATTAAGAGTACATCAAATCGTTTTTACTCATTGGATGTTTCAGCCCTTAATATTCAAAAGCTGTTTAGTATAGAATCAGAGAGAGAGAGAGAGAGAGAGAGAGAGAGAGAGAGAGAGAGAGAGAGAGAGAGAGAGAGAGATTCCTCTAATTTAGCTATATTTTTTGGCGAAAAACATTTGACACAACACATTTGAATTCTTTGGAGTAAAACATTTGATACGTTGTTGCAGATCTTTGCCCTATAAAAGTTTCCAACTCCAAATTGATTGCTTAGGAATCAAAAGTTTGAAGTCTAAAATTCGGTATCTTGGTGATGGCTTACTATTTTTCAGTTTTTGCCTGATACGATGGCTCCTAATTTCATTTTACTGTAAATAGCGCTCCAATGCTCTTGAAGCTTAGATTTAATTGAGAGGTTGTTAAATCTTAAATAATTAGATAGCTGATCGTATACTACCTGTTCAAACATCTTTGACAAATTTCAACAGGAGAGCCACGACGAGGAACATGTCAGAGAGAGTTCCTTTCTTCTTTATTTAATCCGATATTCCAGAGTTCATTAGTTCGATATACCATAAGAACAGATGTTATTATTGATGTAGCCGAAGTTAAGATATAGACATAGCCGATGATAAGACATAACCAGAAAGACTTTCCCTATGAAATATAGGACGTTTCGAGACATCATGTCTCATCCTTAGCTAGAATGAAATGGGTTCGGTATAAATCCAAAGAATCTGAATCATACAAAATGAGAGGACTGTATAAATAAATGAAATAAACTAATGAAAATATATAAAACATATGTTGATAGCAAGTTCTTCTTTGACGCTTCTTCACTTGCCGGCTGCGAAATACCTATAGTCCGATGAGCAAATTCAAAAATGTAAGTTATCACCTAGTGAGTTTTAATACTTCAGAGTTCCAATTCTGTAAGAGTTGTATGTAGAATTCCAATTCTGTAAGAGTTCTATGCAGAGTTCCAATTCTGTAAGAGTTTCATTCACTAAACAATCCAGCCACGATTCTCCATTTCGATTACAATGTTAATTCTTGATTCATTTCTTGATTTTAGACTTCGCTTCTTGAGTTACTTCTCAGTTCAGTTCTCAATTCCTTTTCTTCACGAATTTGTCCAATAATCAAAATATGCTTGATCCAAATCAGATTAATCAAAAAAAATTCAAA